>JAOUQZ010000016.1:47791-59234 GCA_028564935.1 Neosilurus hyrtlii | reverse complement strand
TGTAAAGCTGCTTTGTGACAATGTCAATTGTAAAAAGCGCTATACAAATAAAACTGACTTGACTTGACTTGACATCAAGTCACAGCTATCATCCCCACTGGGCCCCTTGCAGTTTGCGTATTATCCTAACCGCCCTACTACATGTACGAATGCTGTTCATAGACTTTAGTTCAGCATTCAACACAACCATCCCTCAGCAGATGATTGAGAAGATGAGCCTGCTGGACCTGTACACCTCTCTCTGCAACTGGATTCTGGATTTCCTGACTGGGAGACCAGAATCAGAAACAGCATCTCCAGCACACTGAACACTGGAGCTCCTTAGGACTGTGTGCTCAGTCCACTGCTGTTCACTTTGTTAACTCACAACTGTGCAGCAATGCACAGCTCCAACCACATTATTTTAACCACTCATGGTGGGTCTCATCAGCAAAAACGACAAGTCAGCTTACAGAGAGGAGGTGCAGCGGCTAACAGCAACAACCTGTCTCTGAACGTCGACAAGACATAAGAGATGGTCGTTGACTTTAGGAGAGAACAGAGTGACAATTTTCTGCTGTTCATTGATGGATCCTCTGTGGAGATCGTCAAGAGCACCAAATTCCTTGGTGTTCACCTGTCAGAGAACCTCATCTAGTCACTCAACACCAGCTCCATCACCAAGAAAGCCCAGCAGTGCCTCTACTTCCTGAGGCTGAGAAAAGTCCATCTCCCTTCCCCCATCCTGACTGTGTTCTACAGAGGGACCATTGAGAGCATCCTGAGCAGCTGCATCACTGCCTGGTTTGGGAACTGCACCGTCCTGGATCGTAAGACCCTTCAGCAGATAGTGAGGACAGCTGAAAAGACCACCAGTCTTCCATCCCTCTATCAAGGACATTTATACTGCATGCTACAGCCGTAAAGCTAACAGCATTGTGGATGACTCCACACACCCCTCACGCACCCTCTTCACCCTCCTGCCATCTGGAAAGAGGTACCGGAGCATTTGCTGCTATCTTTGTATTTATATCTATGCCTATATTCTATTTGCAATACCTCAACCACTGCTACTCTGTATATAATTTATTTTTTTAATCTTTTCTTTCTTTCTGTACTGTAATTTCTTTGGGTTTTTACATTTCTGTGTTTGCACTGTATTTTCTTTGCACACTTTGCACTTTATATGGCTAGAACAAAAACCTTGGTCCTAGCTCAGTGTTGTTGTTTTTTAAATTTGATCTTTGTTCTATGTTTATGTAACACCTGGTCCTGAAGAAATTTTGTTTTGTTTCACTAAGTACTGCGTCAGCTATATGTGGTTGAAATGACAATAAAACTTCTTGAACTTGAATTATTGGTATTCATGTTTCAGGGCGCTTACGAGATTGCTTAAGCAGAGCATGGCTTTTAGAGCTATTTGTATTAGAAAGAGATTTCTGTTAAAAGCTTATTACTTTATTCTGTAAGGTGTTGAAGGTCTAAGTTATGTGCCAATATATTCACAACTGCATAGTTTTTGGGTGAAAGAGTGAAAGAATCATGGTGTAAATTAACGTCTTTGCTGACATTTGTTTAGGAAGCAGGGGAAAATTTTAATTTGTATAATTTACTTTACAGTGTCCACGGTGTCGAAACATTTTAGACAAATAAACACAGATAAACATGTTACAGACTCTCCAATATGGTTCGTCTTAAGACCAATGGCTGCTACACTGGGCAACAGTCAGTACATTATTAACATATGTAATGTGTTTTGCGAAATGAATTATGGGAGTTTATGATGCTGGAAAAAGCATCCAAATGATTACGAACAGTGTACACACAGAACCATGTTGTCAACTTAGGCACCCGACCAACCCAGCAGAACTGTAGCGACCCAAAGTTTTTGCATGTGAAAAAAAGATAAATGTGAACCATACTGACCGACCTCTCAGTTTTGTGACTGACTGGAATTTTTTTATGCATTGAGGTGCCTGCCAGCTGGTTAACTTGTGTATGTGAAATTGACCTACGGAATCAGCTGCAATCACTTTGCATTTGAAAAAAATTACTACTTCAAGATATTCAACTCAATTCAATTTTATTTGCATAGTGCTTTTTGACATTGTCGCAAAGCAGCTTTACATAGTAAAACTAATTTAAAAAGGAATTTAAGCATCAAAACATTTTTATACACACCCTACACATCCCACATAATCTCTCATATATCCCATCTCACATAATGAGCAAGCCTGTGGTGAGAGTGGCAAGGAAAAACTCCCTCAGGTAGTCCCTCCCTCGAAAAGCCTTCTTTATTTAAAGAGGGGAAAGTCCTCTGCCTTGAGTTTCATTAGAATGTAAGTGTATTTCCTATGCAAGCGTAAGCAGAGTGAACACGAGTATTTCAGTATATGCATTCTTAATTCCATGAATGTATTAATAGTTTAAGTCCTGGTTCAGTGCTCCTGCCTCTAAGGTATATAGCAGCAGGTTGCGGTAAAGCATCACAGGATGGTGTTAGTTTGTTCAGTTTTCTGTAATGACCCAGATGAAAAAGAAACACGTAATGAATAGATTAGCAAGTTAAACAAACATAGGCAGACTGGAAAACAACTTTTCTCTTTTACTGAAGATTGTTTTGAACCAACTTCAGCGATTCAGTGTAAGATGGCTGCAGGTTTGACAGTGCTACAAAACCGGCACTGCTACAGGTGTGAACAGTAATACCGTCATGTTCAGAAGCAGTCAGCAAGCTTAAAAAAAAAGGGGGGGGGGGGGGGGGGGGGTGGTAAGTAATCGAGTTGATTTAATTTAAAATAAAAACACCCAGAGAGATATTACTATACACTAGAGCTCGGTAAATAAAGCAAGCTGCTTAGTGTTTGTGTGTTATAGTCCTAAAACCAAATCATAATCAGTGGTTCACATTACTCTGGATTGACGGATGTACAAACTTTTAGAAAAATATTGCAAGGATTTGGTTCGGGGAGTGTGGCAGTGGTAGCCCGGTGGTAGGGTGCCGGATTACTGATCCCAAGGATGGCGGTTCAAGCCCCACTATCAGTGGGTTGTCACTGCTTTCTCCCCAGTGCAGCTAACTGGATTATCAAATGCCGGCCGTGTCTCTCACTGTCTATGGTGAGAGGCACGTAAAATAACCATTGCTGACTTTCGTAAACAGTAGTTTGCATAGCCTTCAGCATGTTTCTGCCCTGCGATGGCCTGGCGAGCTGTCCAGGGTGTACTCTGCCCTCGCCCAGAGTCAGCTGAGATGGGCGCCAGCTTCCCCACAACCCTAATTATGGTTAAACGATTCAGAAAATGAATGAATGGTTCGGGAAGTTTGTGAGGAATACATCATATACTTGAAGGGAAAAAAATCCCTATCTACTTCCCCTAATTTTTGAGCCCATAAGGGGAAACACAACATATTTTTATTACGACTTAGGATGCTAGGCGAGAAATGGACCAGTTATAACAGACGGATTTTGTCAGCTTGGTGTGCATATGAAGTAACTTTCAGCGTGAAAATGGCAAAGTGATCAAAAACTCCATGCCAGCCAACACTCTCTACACATTTCACTAATAAACAGCAACTAATTGGTAAAGAAAATCTCAATAATTATGCATGATGAATGTCATACACTTAACTGTAAACCATGGACCTGACGAGGGTGACATAAATAACGTTAAGAGAGTTTTATTATATTTGCATGGCTTCTTGAATATAATCTTTTCACAAGGTATTTTTAAATTAAAGTTAGAGGTATTTCTATTTTAAATAAATTGGCATGTGTGCTGCAATAAAAGAAATGCATAAGACTACAGAATGATGAATGGGACTTGTTAGCTTGGATGCCCAGAAATGGCATGGCTTCGCCCCCTTGCACTCCCACCGAGGCTTTACCCCTGGACAGCCCCCATAGACACACACACACACACACACCCAACGGCCTGAATAGAGTGCCTGCTGCACTTTCTTTTTACACCTTCTATTTCACATCTTCCGATAGCCCTGTCTACGTATTTTAACTACTCCTGAACTCTACACTGTGGTGTTAAACCCCTCCTGAACTTTATAGAGTAGTATTTAAACTCCTCCTAACCTTTACACTGCATTCTTTAAACTCCTCCTGACACCTTACAACATGGTGAGTAAACACCTCCCAAACTTTACAGTGCTGTGTTTAAACACCTGTTTTAATCTTTTAATCTTTCATGTTTCCTAATTTTTTATTCTATGATTGGGACTCTTTTAAAGTTCCTGTCCATGTGGTTCTACGAAAACACTGTTCTCTGAGGATATTCAACCTTTGACCCGGAAATTCAACATCATCCTGTCAACTTCTGGGTGAGTTTAAAAAACTGACTGAAAGTAACACACACATACACACACAGCTTACCTCTAAACTTTTTTGGTGGGTTGTTCAGGTCTCCTGCATCGGGCTGAACGACACAGCGGTCATCAACCAACCTGAAAACAGAACCAGAGTGAGAGACAAAGCATGGTCAGATATAGAGAGATGAATGGAAAGACGGAGACAACTACAGAAAGACAGATGGACCGGGGTGCAGACAGAAGTAATTGGGGCAGAGGAACAGACAGTGATAAAGGACAAACAACAGGACAGATATAGACAGACAAAGGGATACAAATAAACAAACAGGCAGAGCGACAGAAAGACAAATAGATAAACAGACAGATAGGGGGATAGAGAGAGAGAGAGACAGAAGGGCATTTTGAGCGTGTTGGTGTGTTGTGCAGTGGACTAAAGGTCATAAATGTGTGTGTGCTGATGTGAGGATGTTTTCCTGCTGAATAAGCAGCATGTTAGCAAATTATATAATTATGCGTTAATAATGAATCAGATTCCTGATGCTGTAACTCTGAACACATGATGGTTGTGTTCCTGTGTCCACATGTCCTTCCTGTCCATTTTATACTAAAAGTCACCCACAATAAAATCTAAATGGCTGAATTAGACATGTGATTAGACATGTGTGGGTTTAATCAGTAATGTTCCCCATCTATGTGGTGAATTTCAGTAAGTTTTACTGTAAAATGTATTTGTGATGATCGAACTGGAACACCACAGTGTCTGTTATAAAGTCATGAACGAACTGAAATAAAAAAAAAGTTGGGAAATTATGTTCAGATGAACAAGTGAGAGGGAATGGAAACATTACAAAGTGGCATATACAACACTTATACAGTGGACTAAAGACACAGAGAGATAAAGTGTTTCAGGTGGTATTTTGTCCCAGAATGTTAACTTTTTAATACCTGTTTCCCTCCTGTCCCAACTTTTTCTAATTTGTGATCATATTTCATATTTCTGATTTAAGCGTGTGTGAAAATGCAGCGTGTGTTTTATAAAGTACTACAGAGAGGTCTGAGGTGTGTTCAGGATCAGCTTGTACACACACAGGTAAACTGACCCCAATGTGCTGATAAAGCCACTGGTGGATCCCTCAGCGTAAAGGGAGCAAATGTCCCCAATGTGCAGGAAACTGGACATCTTATCCACCATGGCAGAAAAACACCTTCACCTGCAGGATGAAGAATCAGAGTGAGAACCTTCTGCTGCTTACAGACTTTCTTCCATCTTATTGAAGTCATGCATTTCAGCAATTCTAATAAATAAATAAAATCCTCATTAAAGAAATAAAACATGGTTTATTACACACTCACTAAAAACACACTTTGTTTCCAATTAACTTTTTTCTATTTATTTTAATCTACTAAACATGCAAAAGAGAAGTGATTTTATGATAATACCAATTAGGGGTAATGCTGTTTTCCATTTCTAGAATTTAGTAAAGCCAGAGCAACTTGTATTTTATGTAATTCATTTATATGCCTGAGTAAATGAGGTTTACGGGACTTGCTTAAGGACCCAAAATTGGTCCTAATCTTTGATCACTAACCAAGAGCCTCACTGGGCCTCAAGAGTCACTGAACCACCACTGAGCCTGACTGATGTCAGAGCTACGCCCACCCAGTAGTTCTGCTTTGACTGCTTGAACCTGCTTGAAATCTTCTTTAACCTTCCTCTTCCCCTCCTACCAGAGAGTTACATCCTCAACATTTTTCTACCAATATAAATACAATATGTAGGTTGTTTAATGACTGTTAATGTGAAATCAGTCTGAAAAACAAGTTCTTTTTATGTACTCAATGCCAGAACTCTTCGTGATCTTTCCTCCAGGTGCACTAAACCATGTGTTTCAAATTCTTTTAAAATGAACATGATTTTTACCCAAATTCATTTGCCAGATAAGTAAATATGCAACGAATATCCAAAATTCTTTAAATATATTTGTTAAATAGTGCTTTATCTTGTAATTCAAAAGGAATTTAAAGTTTTTCAAACTAACATGGAGTAGATGGGAATGGATTACAACATGAACTTTTAGAAACTCTTACAGGGCTGAACAGTTTTCAAATAGTGAAAAACCCCTGTAAAGTCCTAGGAAATTAGTTGTGTGAACCAAATTTATTTCTGTTAATCTGCATAAACCAAGTCTTCATTTATATAAATAGCCATGTTTTGTTTATTAAAACCACTAATATTATTCAGGCTACTTTCATGACACAACCATGGTACTGCCCTTTAACTACACTATTTATGTTCTGATTGAACATTACCTCCTTCCTGTTCATGTTCAAAAGTTCAAGTTTATGGGTATTAATCAGTTAATAAGATTTTTTGGGGGGACATTCTGTTTAGCAAACCGTACCATCTTCTTCTACTCCTTCTGCAATGAACTCATAAAACTGTGAGCAGGATTTAAATGACTGTACGGTCAGTCCTGGTGAGGAATGAGACTAGCAGTACAGTGGCAATATTTATAAAATATACAGATGTCTCATGAGTGTTCATGGCTGTGGAACCATATGGATCTGCTCCAGTACCCTCAATATTGTGATAATATATACTGTTCAAAATTTGGGGTCACCCAGAATATTTTGCATATTTCTTGAAAATACAAACAAATCCATCAGTAAAATACAGTCAAGATATCGACAGGATTACAAACAAAATTGAAAAAAAAAATTCACCCCATGCTTCCTATTGCACCTCGCACAAGTTGGACTGGCTTGATGGGGACTTATTGCATACCATACAGTCATTCTGCTCAAACAAAAGCTCAACTTTGTTAAGATCCAGTGACTGCACTGGCCATTCCATTACTGTCAGAATACCAGCGGACTGTTTTTTCTCTAAATAGTTCTTGCGTAATTTGGAGTGTTGCAGGAGGAAAGCGGCACCAATCAAGCACCATCCACAGGGTACAGCCTGGTGTTGTAAAATGAACTGATAGCCTTCCTTATTTAAGATCTGTTTTACTCTTTAAAACTCTCCCACTAAACCACTAGCAGTGCACCCCCAGACCAACACATTTCTAGAATTCTCTTTCTATAATGGTTAGAGCCAGTTTGTACTGTTCTGTGATGGGAGTAGTACACACCGCTGTATGAGATCTTCAGTTTCTTGGCAGTTTCTCGTGTGGAATATCCTTCATTTCTCAGAACAAAGATAAACTGATGAATTTCAGAAGAAAGTTCTTTTTCTGGCTGTTTTGATGTCATAATCAAACCCACAGCTTCTTTAATCAGAATAGTTTTATCTGTGCTGATATCATTACAAAAGGGTTTTATAATTATCAATTATGATTTTAATACGATAAACTTGGATTAGTGAACACGATGTACCACTGGAACACAAGTATTATAGTAACTGAAAATTACTATTCAAAAGTAAACTACCACTGATATATACTCTTTTACTGAAATGATTAAGACTACAATTCCCAAAACATTTATAAGAGAACCAACTAGACTTCATGTTAATACTATAGTGAAGTTTCTGCTACAAGGTTTGTATTTTTATCTGGTTTCACTTAAATGAAGATGGGTTTCCCTTTTGAGTAATCTGGTGAAATCACAGCAACAACATACATTTTTATTAATAACTACATAATTTATTAATTATCAGAACCATTCTGTTATCCTGTTTAGGGTCATGGGGAAACTGGAGCCAATCCCAGCTGAGTCTGTGCAAAGGCAGAGTTACATCCTGAACAACTTGCCACAGACAACCATTCACACTCACATTCACACCTGGGGGCCATTCAGAAAAGGCACTTAGCCTTTGCACTGTGGGAGGAAACCGGATCACCCAGAAGAAACCCATGCAAACCCTGAGACAACCTGCAAAGTCCACATAAAAAAAAGCCTCTGCAATCAGCAGATTCAAACCCAGGACCTTCATGCTATGAGACAGACATGCTAACCACTATATCACCATACACCCCTCACTAAGCAGAGGACAGAGGATACCCCCCCCCTTCATTCTGATATTACCAGATTACATACAGTCTCTCCTACAGAATTATATACATATCTCTACTGCCAGCATTTTACTGTGAGATACATGTAAAGACATTTTATTATATGCTATTTATTTATTCTTGATGAAACCTTGGTGTAAAATATGCATGTCTTATTATATGAAATGAGGGAATATCTGATTCACTTAGACTAGCCAGAAAAAACAAGATACTCCAGGCATGGTTAGCCCTTATACTGACCATTATGGTGGAAATCACATACACGTTTCTTCAAAACAGTAAAGTACATCTTAAAAAACTGTTCTATACATTTAATTTATCTGTTTTAATGTAAATTATGGACTTAGAATGGATAGAAATGTATAATTTTATTGTTATTGAAAAATAATTTATTTTCTGTCATAAAAAGTCTGCCTGTGAATGTGCGGTAAAACCACTATCTTCAGATCCAGTTGCTGATATTGGAAGCGATCAGACGGCAGACAACGAAACATTTGAGTGTACTTTTGCATATTTCAAGCTTGGTTTTTTACTAGATCTACCAGTAAGGCTTTGAAACATTAAAATTCCCTTCCTGTTGCCTGCCTTTGCAAGCTTTTGCTTTCCTACATTTGCCTCGGCAGGCGATGCGTCTTATAACAAGGCTCCTGCTAAAAATTGTTACAATTTTCAGGAATCAGAGCAAGGCAGCCGTGGCCTAATAGTTAGTGAAGCGGGTTTGGGAACCTAGAGGTGGGGGGGAGTGAGCAGCATATTCCCTTTGTAACCTCGGGTACATGTCTAAGACATACCAGGAATGTTATCACACTAGCTAAAACAGCGCATTTAATACACATCCAGGGAAATGGCTCAAATCTCTCAATATAACCAAGTTTACAAGACCTGACATCTTCCTTTTCATCACAACAACCGTGCAACTGGGTAAGAAAACAAATATACAATGAAGATAAATCATCATCATCATCATTCCCAAACTTCCACCAATACCTTAGTCTGGAATTCCTTTTTTTCTTATCATGTTACATTACCCTTGTTATTGTCTCACTCATGAACAGATTTTATATCTGAGATATGTTAAGTTATAAAAAATCCCAGTGATTTTTAGTCTGATATCATCACAGATAAAAATGTCAGTGATAAAAAATGTTGTTAGGTGTGTGTTATGATCACATAATAAGATTTAGTGTCGCTCTGCTCAAAGTGTCAGTGTGAGGAATCTGTCGTTACAGTCTCAGAATGTGAGTGCTGCTGTAATATAATAAAACTCTCACGGCACAATCACACACAGTAGGGGCAAAAGGAAACAGATATGCACAGAAAAATCCTCGCCTCGTTCTACTGTGCACTCACTGATTTCTGGATCACCCTAATTTATCAAAACACCGCACCTAACTTTATTCTTCTAACTGTTGAGCTGCTGAGTCTCAGAAAACTGGAAAAAGAACTTTATTTAAAAAAATAATGAATGCATCACTGAGAGCTGCATTATCAATGTGTAATGGATAGTGACTAGTTCTGTTCAGAACAAACACTCTGGTCAGTAAAACCCTTCGTCCATCACGTCACTGTCTGACCACTGCAGACCCCAACATGCTTATCTACTGAGTTTGCATAACAAATGAATCTGCCAAGCACACCACCACTTCCTCTCCATCATATCATACATCTCTCTCTCTCTCTCTCTCTCTCTCACACACACACACACACACACACACACACGCGCGGAGAGAGAGAGAGAGAGAAGGGATTTGCATATTCAGAGGTTTCATCCTGTTACACCTAACAGAAACTCTCAAAATAGATTTCATCAAACTGCAACGCCGATATCATAGAGAGGAACCTGGCAATAACCAGCCTCAGTCCTGAACACTGCCTGGACACACTTTTCTCCACAGACCTTTAGTTTCTCTGATCGTGTAAAACACACATCCGAGGCTGGAGCTGCACCTGTAGCTCTGCTCAGATCTGCTCCATGGACAGGAGGTTACAAGAGGAGAAGTTAGAACAGGAAATGGAAAACGACTTCAAGTTTAAACAACACAGAAAAAACAAGCATAACCCAAAAACATTCTGGTTCACATCCGTAACTAATACAACAAACAGGGAAAAAACTACTAATAAACATGAGAAATAAAACCAATAAACCAGTTATAAATAAAGTAATAAAAAATAAAAGTCCGAGTTTAAGTTAATGGTGTTTCATTTCAGTTTTCTGTGCAGAGGAGAATTCTAACCAGACTTAAACAGATAACTCTTAAACTTCTGTAGAACAGTTTTAGGATAATTTCCGGGTCTGTAAAAAGGAGATAGTTTTGTATTCGAGTTGGTTTTTCTTGTTAAAGGCGGAGGGCGATGTCTGTTACACATCATACAAATATTTACTCGGATAAAACCCGAAGATCGGTTTCAAAGTGTTCAGGAATGTTTTTACCTCCACACTGAAGTTCTGAAGTTCACTCGGTGTTCTGACTTTTCCTCAGTAGAGTTGATTCAAAGATGCGTCTTGGAGAAAAACACATCATGCAGAAACTCCAGAGCTCCACAGTCACAGCCCGCTGTTCATCTGCTGCTGCTCGGATATGATCGGCTACTTCCGACTCTCATCGGCTACTTCCGACTCTCATCGGTTACTTCCGGCTCTCATCGGCTACTTCCGGCTGTCATCGGCTACCTCCGACTCTCATCGGCTAAGACTTTTCTAAGATTTTGTTTAGGACTAGGCTGAAAACTTACTTGTTTAGTTAAACATTTTGTTAATAGACTTTTATTTAGGTAAAGGAGCAGATCTGGGGGCTCTCAGGGATAAAGGGTTCTGGTAAACTGTGATGTTTGGAGACTGTCACTGCCTCACTCGCACCCAGGTCTGCTGACAGTGGAGTGTCTGATTGCCTCCTGGTACAGGGGGCCCTCATGTCTGTCTTCCTTCTGTTTCTCTTTAAACATATGATGTCATAGTCAGTCATGCCAGAGTCCCTGCCTGCACTCAGCACTAATAAACTCTCTTGTTCAACCATTACACTGTTATGGGCATGTGAAACTAAAAGAAGGTGAAAAAAATTTATTATATATATATATAAATATATATATATATATATATATATATATATATATATATATATATATATAT
>JAOUQZ010000014.1:18150841-18169250 GCA_028564935.1 Neosilurus hyrtlii | reverse complement strand
CTGAACTTTTCCATGGGAAAGTGCGTACGCAACGTTTTTGTGCGTACGCACCCTTTGTACATGAGGCCCCAGGTCTTGCAGGATCCAACTTGGGCTGTATGTGCAGCTTGTCCTTTCTACAGTTTCAGGTAGTGTATTAGAGTTTTCTTCAATATTCCTATCATCATCAATATGGATAGAATATATGGGATTTATGCCATCAAGAGATAAGAATATGTAAGGATGTAATTCATCTGCATAATTTTTGTAGCGTGCATGGGGGAAACCCTTCCCAAAACACATCCCATAGTTTTGAAACTGCATGACCTCTTTCTGCAATCTCTTTGCACAATTTTTTTTCGTATCTACTTGTTCCAAGTGGAAGCTTAAACCAAATATGCCCCTTGTTTTCTTTTGTTCACAGCCGCTCAAGACCTCCACTGCCTGTTCGGGTCCATAACAGAGTAACCATACAAAAAAGATCAGTCAAGATTACATATAGATACTTTGACAAAACATTAATTTCCCTTGGCATTTGAAGATCAAAAATCATTGTACATTCTTTGAGGCATAGGAAATGGTGACTACACAAGATTGTGAACTGGCCCTTATAATCTGAATTAGACCTAAAGTTAGAATTCAGTCTCTACATGTCTGTGAAAAACAAACCATTACCCCAGAATTTTTTTTATTTTTTAATTAAAGCCGATAAAATGAAGTCATGCTGAAGCTTGAGGTGAAACTGACTTTACAATGAGGGAAATGACAAGGAGACGATATATTCATTAACAATGAATTTACATACACTCACACATTCGCTCTCTACAGTAACTGATATTTTTGTTCTAGATTTTTTTTTTTACATCCAGTGGGGGGAAAAAGAAAAAAAAAAAAAAAACTCCAGCAACATAAAAAATTGATTAATATGACACATTAAAATACATTACAAATGCACAGAGCAGATGTGCAGACACACTCCCTCGTACACACAGTGTTTGAAATGTAAAAAATAAAAAAAGGACACGTGTAAATACTGAACATTCACTGTACAGTGCAGTGTGAGTGTCGCTCATGCAGCGAGACTATCTCCCTCTCACACCCTCTTCTGGCATATATTACAGGTTGTTCCCATTTAAAGTAAAAAGAAAATGCGTTTGGAGAAGCAGCATGAACACTGACAACAATAAAAATTAATCTCACAGACAGAAACTCAGCCATATTTACATGTTTTTACATCAGAGTCCGAGATCAAATGGGAAGTGGAGGAGTGTCACCGAGGCAACAGCTCTGTCTGAAGATCAACAGTTAACCATGGGCAAAACGTATCAGTGCATGAAAACTTGGGCGGAGCCTCATCACAGTTCTTCATGATGACTGAATTTTAATCAACTTACACATGTATGAAATCATCTCACACTTTCAGGCACACACACAACAAAACATACAACACATATCAGTTATATTAAATAGGTTTAAAATAAATATGGCCACATTATGAAATGAATCCGCTCTCTGTGGCGCTCATCAGTAACACACTTCCAACATAAAGACAATCACATGGCTCTCTGACTGACATTGGCAGAGTGAATCCACCCTTCCTCAAAAAAAAAGCTTAAATGGTACAGCAAATCACTCAACTTCTTTTTAAATTTATACACTTGAGTGAATCAGTGGAGGTGGGGCTGAGAGTGTGAATATTCACACACAGAATTAAATAAGTCAGGGATGAGATAAAGACAGAAACACAACTACAAATCTATCACTCAAACTGAACTGCTCCATGTGAGTTCTGAGTCTTTTGATGAAGCAGTTCCAGCTGAAGTGCGATAATGCTCCCGTTCCACAAGCTGAGGCTCCTCCATTTCTCCACACTGTGTGTGTGTGCATATGTTAGACGAGCTGGTAGCCTGAGCCGGATGTCTGGTCATATTCAATAGTGTACTGGGTGGTCCAGTCAACAAGCGTCGGCCTCAGTAGCCCACAGCAGCGCAGCTCGAAGAAATCAATCAGGTTCCTCACACAGCCATGACTGGGAGAGGGAGAGAGAGAGAGAGAGAGAGAGAGAGAAAGAGAAAGAGAGAGAGAGATGAGCATGGCATGAGCCAGAACTAGCAGCAGGCAGGATGTACACTGTGTTTGGTGCAGAGTATTAAAGTGGGTGTTCAGTTTGTCAGGTTGGTAGTGTGTAAGAGTACCGAGTTCAGTACAGTATGTTGGTAGTGTAGTGTGTTCGGTGTGGCGTGTCGGTTGTGTGTTAGCGTGGTGTGTCCAATACGGCATGTTTGTAGCATGTTAGTATAGCGTGTTCAGTATGGCGAGTTGGTAGTGCGTTAAAGTAGCGTGTTCACTACGGCATGTTGGTAGTGTGTTAAGAGTTGTGTGTTCAGTATGGCGAGTTGGTAGTGAGTTAGAGTAGTGTGTTCAGTATGGCGAGTTGGTAGTGAGTTAGAGTAGTGTGTTCACTACGGCATGTTAGTAGTGAATTAGAGTAGTGTGTTGAGTATGGCGAGTTGGTAGTGAGTTAAAGTAGCGTGTTCACTACGGCATGTTGGTAGTGTGTTAAGAGTTGTGTGTTCAGTATGGCGAGTTGGTAGTGAGTTAGAGTAGTGTGTTCACTACGGCATGTTGGTAGTGTTTGAGTAGCGTGTTCACTACGGTATGTTGGCAGTGTGTTAAAGTAGCATGCTCAGAACGGCATGTCGGTAGAAAGTTAGAGTAGCGTGTTCAGTATGGCGAGTTGGTAGTGAGTTACAGTAGTGTGTTCAGTATGGCGAGTTGGTAGTGAGTTAGAGTAGCGTGTTCACTACGGCATGTTGGTAGTGTGTTTGAGTAGCGTGTTCACTACGGTATGTTGGTAGTGTGTTAGAGTAGCATGCTCAGAACGGCATGTTGGTAGAAAGTTAGAGTAGCGTGTTCAGTATGGCGAGTTGTTAGTGAGTTACAGTAGGGTGTTCAGTATGGCGAGCTGGTGTGTGGTAGAGTAGCGTGGTCAGTACAGCATGTTGGTAGTGTGTTAGAGTAGCGTGTTCTCTCTTTCTAGTTATGATGTCATATTTAGTCAAGCCAGAATCCCTGCTTGCACTAAGCACTAATAAACTCTTCTTTAACCATTACACTATTATGAGCATGCCTAATAACTTCTGTCTCACTGTGTGTGTGTGTTGTTGAGGTACTCATACTACTTCTGAGATCTCAGTGATCCTGATCTTTCTGCTCTCTGAATCCTGTGATCCATCCTGATGTGCGACTAGTAATTGGAGTTCTGATCTTAGAAGCCCCTCGCTGCTGCTGATGGTCCACATAGACCTAATATCCACTCAAACTGTGAAGATGACTTTCACTGCTGGTGCTATAAACTCTTTTACTGAAATGATTTAGCACTACAATTCCCATTACAGTATTACGACGACCAACTAGACTTCATGTTAAACTGTACTGAAGTTTCTGCTACATGGTTTGTAGTTTTAATCTGGTTTCACCCAAATGAGGATGGGTTTCCCTTATGAACCTGCTTCCTCCCAAGGTTTCTTCCACATGTATTCTGAGGATTTATACTTGCCACCATTGCCACAGGCTTACACATTAGGAATGTGTAGGGTTTACAGAGAAATGTATAAAATCATAATTTTAAATTCTTTACCAAATTTGTTTACTATATAGAGATGCATAGTATCAATGTTAATTCTAAAGAGCAATATAAAAATAAAACCGAACTGTTGGTAGTGAGTTAGAGTAGCATGTCTGGTGCAGTGTGTTTATATTGCTTTAGTGTGTGGTGCAACATGTTGGTAATGTGTTAGAGTGGATGCTTGGTTAGATGGGTGTTGAATTGGTGAGGTGTGTTACTCACTTGAAAGGGCTTTCAATGGATGTGGCTGTAACTTTGAAGTGTTTGTAGCGCCTCGCATTCATCCGTTCATTAGTGGTAATGCCAAGACCAGCAATCTTCACACATACACACACACACACACAGACTGTAAGACACTGTTTGAATCTATGAATTCACATGTTCTTCACATTTCATCGTGACCCTGCACACTGAAAACTGCTTGTAAATTTTAAGTGCACTATATGTGTGACCATGTGTGTATCTGTAAGAATTTGTGTGCTTGTGAAGGTTCCCTTTTCCCCACTGGTGTGTTCACTCCTACCACCACTGTCCCACCTTATACTCCAGTCCAATCCACCTTTATTTATAAAACATTTTTAAAAACACCAGTTGAAACAAAGTGCTGTACAGAGGACTAAAGCATAAAAACAATTAAGTACACATAAAAACAGTAGATAAACAAATACAGAAATACTAAAGGTCAGCGGTTCAATCCCCACTATCACCACTGTTGGGCCCTTGAGCAAGGCCCTTAACCCTTAATTGCTCAGCTGTATAAAAATGATAATTATAAGTCGCTCTGGATAAGAGCGCCTAAAAAATGCTGTAAATGTAAATGTAGAAGAAATGTGTTTTAAGAGAAAATAAAAAAAAAAAAACTTATAATGAGGCGGCCTGTTTCACATAGAGGGGCAAGTCATTCTACAATTTCGGAACTGCAACAGTGAAAGCAGTAGTAGCAGAAGGAGCAAGGCCATTTAAAGATATAAAAGTAAATAAAGGAATTTTAAAATGAATCCTTAAATACATAGGTAGCCAGTGGAGTGAGGCTAAAATGGGTGAAATGTGGTCATACTTTCTCATGCCTGTTGATAAACATGCAGTACACCAACCAATCACACACACACACGTATTCTGACCTGGTAGAGCTGACACATGATGAGCACCGAAACCCACATGAAGTGAAACACGCTGTTGAGGAACATCCAGAACATCCAGGGAGAGCAGGATGAGATCTGAGTGATAAATACCCACAATCCATCTGTGCTGTAGCTGCTGGAGCAGTGTAGCCTCCAGTCTGAGAAACATTACCAATCAGCAATCATATAATCACACTTGATTTTGTGTGTGTGTGTGTGTGTGTGTGTGTGTGTGTGTGTGTGTGTGCGTGCGCTGAACTCACAGCAGATACAGCCATAGATCATCCAGCAGATCATACACAGCAGGAAGAACAGATAACCTATGAAGTAGCGGTGATTTCCACTTCCTGTATGATGAGTCACATTGAAACAGTTAGCTAACCAGGATCAGTCAGGGGTCAGAGATAGCAGTTATGTTTATTTTTTGTATTTAGAGACTAAGATTCAGCCTTAAAATTATCCTGTCACAAAACAGGGTTATTGACCAGGGTTAATGGTTTATATTTAGAATTATTTTGAAATTAGGCTCAGTGGTCCTAGCTTCAGCCGGAAGTTTGTCATCTTAAAATAAGAGTAAATTGTGAGGGATTAAAGGTTAAATTACTCAACATTTTTATTCAAATATTACAGACGCTTATTTTTTATTTATGATTTTTTTTTTTTGCATACTTCCAACGCCGGGGAAGTCAGCTGCCATCACTAAACAGACACAACAGAGACTCTCTTATTTCTGTTAATGTACAATATACTCACAATTCAACGTTTTTAAGCCCAGATCCAAGCAGGCCGAATGAGATCCTGAGGGAGAACAATGGACGGGACCCAAAGCGGTGGCCCCGGGGGAAACAATTCAGGAACAGGCTGAGAGTTGTGCACACCGCACACCTCTGCCCAGCATTCTGCTCACCAACGTGCAGTCTCTGGAGAATAAGCTCAATGACCTTAGAGCCAAAGTTCCAGAGAGACACTCGGGACTGCAATTTCCTCAGCCTCACCGAGACATGGCTGAACCCAGCGGTGCCAGACCACGCCATCCAGCCAGCTAAGTTCTTCTCGGTTCACTGCATGGACAGAGCACTGGAATTGGGAAAGTCAAGGGGCGGCGGCTTGTGTTTAAAGGTGAACTGTACCTGGTGCAATAGTGTGAGCATTGTTCCTCTCACATGCTCCTGCACACCCAGGACACCATCACCAGGACGCTTCGCTTATTGTGAAGGAGGATTTTAACAGTGCCAACCTCAAACGTGCAGCGCCAAACTTTTATCAGCACATCAGCTGCCCCACCAGTGGTGAAAGGACACTGGAACACTGCTATAGAACAGTCGATGACAGCTACAAGACACAATCTCACCCTCTATTTAAAAAGTCTGATCAGGCCGCCAACTTCATGCCAAAATATAAACAAAGGCTCAAGCAGGAAATTCCAGTTTGGAGGGAGGTTTTATGCTGGACAGACCTATCGGTGGCAGCTCTGCAGGATGTCTGGATGACGCAGACTGACGCATGCTTCGGCACAGCTCTGATGACATCAACATGTTTATGGAAGCGTTCATAGGATTCATCGGGAAACTAGCGGATGACAGTTCACAAGACAATCATCAGAATGTTTCCTAATCAGAAGCCGTGGGTGGTTAATCCTCCCGCGATGCTTTGAGATCCCGTTCCGCTGCATATAACAAGGGGCTCGCCAGTGGAAATATGAATGAGTACAAGACCACATCCGACAACGTGCGCAGAGAGGTGAAGGAGGCAAAGCAACGCTATGGACTTGAGACTACAGTCACAATTTCAACAGAGTAGCACTAGGAGTCTGTGGCAGGGATTAGGAACTATGACGGATTACAAAACACCATCTTCCAGATCGGTGAATGCAGACGCGCTAAACACCTTTAATGCTCGCTTTGAGACTGCATCTCACAATGCTAACAGTGCAGTGCTAACAGCACTGTGGCCATCACAATTCTGGAGCATACCAGAGAGATTAACTCATTCATCACCTCGGAGCAAGACGCAAGAAAGGCATTCAGGAGCGTGAATACAAGGAAGGCAGCAGGGCCAGATGGCATCATGGGTTGAGTCCTGAAGGCCTGTGCCGACAAGGCGAGTGCTTGCTCCAGTGTTCACTGTGATATTCAACTTCTTCTTGGATCAGTCTATATACCCAACATGCTTCAAAAAGTCCATCATTGTTCCGGTCCCCAAGAAACCCCAGTCCACCTGCCTGAATGACATCTGCCCAGTGGCCCTGTGCTTCAAAGGACTAATTAGAGACTTTATTACTTCCTCCCTACCGGCCACCCTGATCCTGCTACAGGACGCCATCGCAGACCCCCTTCATGCAACCCTGAGCCATCTGGACAGCAGAAGGGAATTATGTAAAAAATGCTGTTTGTTAACTACAGTTCATCGTTTAACACCATAATTCCCACCATATTCACCTCTAAGTTGGAGATCCTAGGCCTCAGCCCATCCCTGTCACTGGATCGGCAACTTCCTGACAGACAGACTACAGGCGGTACAATTGGACAACCACACTCACTTACCCTCAGCACTGGAGCTCCCCAGAGCTGTGTTCTAAGCCCCCTGCTGTACACTCTGTATACCTACAATGTGTGGTTAAAGTTGCGAACAACACTGTGGTGGTGGGCCTGATCTGTAACAACGACGAGACGGCCTACCTAGAGGATGTTAGAAATCTGGAATTATAGTGCTAGGTCAACCATTTCCTCCTGAACATCAGTAAGACTAAGGAGCTGATAGTGGACTTCAGCACAAAGCAGGGGAGTAATACCCAGCCCGACAATCAACGGGACCCCGGTAAAGACAGTTTCCAGTACCTGGGCGTTTACATCGCGCATGACCTGACATGGCCCTGTCACGTTAACACCCTGGTGAAGAAGGCCTGGCAGCTTCTTTATCACCATAGATGACTTTAAACTGCCCTCAAGGATGCTAAAGACTTTCTACACCTGTAACACTGAGAGCATCCTGACAGGAAGTATCCCAGCCTGGTTTGGAAACGGCACCAAACAGGACAGGCAAGCTCTCCAGAGGGTGGTGCGACCAGCAAAGCATACCATCCGTATCGAGCTTCCCGACCTGGACACTATATAGAGCAAGCCTATCGAAGCCATCCCCCCATTTTTTCCCCCAAATATTTATTGATATTTTATTCTTCTTCATGATTAATAGTTTTTTTTCTTCCTCCAATATAGGAGAGTCATAATAAGCATTGCACTACATGTACTGTAGATGATTTTGTATGTGACAAAGAAAATTTTAATTTTTTTATAGTTCTTTTGAACCAATGTCAAAAGGTCAGAAGGAATAGGTCAGGGCGTGGAATAATATACAAAGGGTACAGGTTATGGAAATCATTATTAGGGGTAAAAGGTCAGTGTGTAACTCACCCACACAGTTTCCCACCCAGGGGCAATGGTGATCAAACTTGGCAATGCATCGGTTACACACGGCACAGTGTTTGGACCTGATGGGCTTCCGTATCTACACATATCATCACAGTGTGTGAAAGACAGGAAGTGAGGTGTGTGTTAATGTGTGTGTAACTGCTGTGTGACGGTACTCACTAAACACGTGCTGCAGAATATACTGAGATCCAAACTGCCTGATTCAGCCAGCTCCACTATAGTCTACACACACACACACACAGGATTACTCTTTAATAAACAAACAATACATAATTTCTGTGTGTGCAAGGAAAAGAGATGAGAGAAAGAGAGGAAAACCTTCTTTTTTTGTTCCTCTGTGGCTTTAATAATACCAGGATCAGATTTCCATGATTTGCCAAAGTTGTAGAAGAGTGCAAGGCTATTGAGCAGGAAAGGCAGATGGATGGACACAAATGGAAGATGTGGACGGGGTTAAGGAATGTCACATAAGCAAAACATACTTCATAAACCTGTTCCACAGAGATGTTATAACACCAGTGTAAAGGTGGCCTGATTGTATTACAGCCTGCAAAACAGTAACCTTCAGAAATGATTAAAAACTATACAGAAAGTGTGAAGGATATCGTTCCAGAACCAGTAGAACCAAGTAATGTACATCCAGAACTTTGTGGCCAAGTAAATACCCAGAGGAAGAGTACTGTGCATGGAGTGATCAAAGAAAGACCTGTTCAGAAACACAGAGAGACAGAGAGAGAGAGAGAGAGAGAGACAGAGAGAGAGAAAGAAAATGTGTGAGAGAGAGAGAAACAGACATTACAAGCTAAATGAAGGATTACTGCTAATAATAGTACAAAGGAAGTCCTCTCTTTCACATTGTACTGTCATGTTGGTGCCTGTGAAATTGTTCTAATAAAGAAAGTAAATGAGAAAATAATAGTACAAACACACGATGTGTGCATGTGTGTCTTACTTAGAGAGGAACTGCACAGTTATCCATACTGCTGCATACATCAATCCTTTAATGAGCCACGAGTCGACATCCAGATCAGCGATAAATCCAACCAACCAGATCACAACAAACGGTGTGAACAACATCAACTTCTGCCGGAACTCCTACAATAAATACAAAGAAGCAGACGAATGAATTAATGAATGATCTTGAGCATTATACTCAGGTACAAAAAATTTTGACACGGCTACTATGAATATTACATAAAAATATAAAATTACGACAAAAACAAATTACACAAATATCAAGCTCATTCTTAAGTTTCACATGGAGTTTCGGTATCTATGTATCTTGGAGGGTATGAACTGTGTCTTGGGGTTTGGCTTTCCCCTTGCAGGTTATTAGTAATTAAATAATTAAATTAACCTTGTCAGTTTTTAGACGTTTGAGGTACGATGGTGCATCATAACCTTTTGCCTGTCTTGCCTCTTGTAAGTGATTTATCATCCACACGTTTTTCCGCTGTTTGGCCAAGTCCAGCGCTGTCTCTCCCTGACACACACAGTATTGTGATTGAACCGATCCATACTAAAAATATTAAAACAATATAGCAGGAAGTATGGAAATAGATTAAATGTGCATGTACCTTTATGTTCTGTGCATCTACATTAGCATTAGCTTCCAGCAGCAGGCTAATTACAGTGGTGTTTCCTGCAAGCACTGCCCAGTGCAGTGCCGTATTCTTATGATATTTATCACCCAGATTCACCGAAACATTAAACGTTAACAACAAACGGGTTGGGTCAACACTGAATGGGGGAAAAAAGAATCAGCGTTAAGGAAGAGAAAGTATACCGACAGTCATCAAAAACTTTGAGAGAGAAATTTCTGTATATCTGTAGTTGGGAGTTGACCCTGTGGCTTTGTTGACGACAGTACTCGGGCACTTGAGAAAATGAGGAGTTGTCATTTTGTCACGCTTCATTGCACTTGTGTAGTTCTCTTTGAAAAAGTGGACCAAATGTGACCCAGTCCGGCAAAATGAGTCACAGTGACCAAAAATTTAAAATTGAGTTAGCCATACCATTTAAAAGAGGAGACTCTAAGCTTTAAAATGGTATGGTTAACTCAATTTAGAATTTTTGGTCACTGTGACTCATTTTGCCAGACTGGGTCACAAATGCACTTTGAGCAAAACACAAAATAGTTTGGAAGGTCTATATAAAGTCTCAAAAATGTCCACTATTGTTAGTCTAGTGCATGTCATAATACGACATCTATCACGTGAACAATGTCTCCGGGCAATGGGTAGGGTGGAGGCCGGGTTGAGCTACAGTGCGGTAGCTAGGCGTATGAGCTGTACACAGCCCACCATAAGAAACATGACTGACCGTCACAACAATGTCAGTTGACGATTGACGACAGGCAACGTCCAGGGCGAGAAAGTGACGACTCCCAAACAGGAGCGCCACATCCGGTTGCAGCACTTGTAAGACTGGTTTCGCCATGCTGTATCACCGCCTGTATCACCGCAAAGAGAGGCCACAAACTGCCTGTTGTGACTTTCATTTTGGCAAGTGCCATTTTGTTTTGTTGTTTTCGATGTGCATAATTTATAATTGACACTTTTGTTTGTTGTTTATTGAAGGCAACATGCTAAACAAATTATCCATATTACAAAAATCCAGTTTTGGGTAGCAGAATAAAAATTATATTGGTCTCAAAGTTTTTAAAGACTGTCAGGGTAGATGACACATGCGCACACACCCACAAACACACACACTTCGGCACACCTGTGCGTGCGATATGCTGCCCACATTAGAGGAGTCATTCCATTCTGATCCATCATGTCTACATCCTGCAGTGACAGATAGAAAACAAAGATTTAATCTATTTAATTCCCAATACTGACATCCATATGAATTATCTGCAAACTCATTGGCCAAGACTATTGCAGTAAATCAATTTCTGCACTAAGAAAATGTACCATGCAGCAAGCATCTGATTCACAACAGCACTGTAACAGTGGAACATGAACTTGTAGAGCATACTAACCGCTAGTGGTGCTGATGTGTCAGTACAGCTCAGATTCACAGACAGAAATAAAAGCTTGCAGCCAATACTGAGCACATCTGCTTGTGTGAGTATGTGTGCAAAAATTACCTGTCCTTTAGCAATAAGATAAGCAACGATGGAGGTGTGGCCAAACTGAGCTGCTAGGTGGACACAGGTGCAGCCTTCACCGTCAATCAAAGATGGATCCGCCCCCAGTTTCATCAGCTGAACAACCATAGAGAGATGCCCCTGCCTAGAAATGGACATCATGCAGAACATAACATATAACCTATATTACTAGAAGTTCTAATAGAGAAGTGGAGTGCTGTGAGGGGCAGTTAATCCAAGTCTATATAGTCAGTTTGTACATGTTTTCTTTCTCTCTCCAGGCCTGTTTATTCCTGCATGGAAGGTGGTGGCGACGATTGTGAGAACTGTAGAAACTGCAGTGCATGCACTACCACATTAATTGAGTTGCCCATGAAATTCTGGGAGGACCGCTGAGCCCAACCAAAGTAGCTGTCTCAACAGTCGTGCCACGCATGCGCCAGCACATAAATCAATCCAGGCGGGAAAGCACACTTAGTGTTGATGTTCCGCTTGCTGCGCTTGCTCACAGCAATAATAGAAATCACATATCTATAAAATAAATGTTGCGTGACAACTCACCTGGTAGCCCAGTGTAGTGGTGTGGAGTTCAGATCTCCTCCCAGCTGGTCCACAATAGCTCCCTTCGATATGTAGTATCTGTAAACAAACAACAAAACATTGTAGTGAGAAAAAACATGCACATACAGTGAGAGAGAGTGCATATGTAACTCACTTGACCAAGTCGATGCGGTTGTTAATAGCAGCCCAGTGTAACAATGTGACGTTTTCTTTATCAGGCTGACGAACATCGTACCCTGCTTCTACAAGCTCACGACACCGTTCAAATATACCGTACCTACACACACACACCACAGAATCAAGTTCAGACAATAATACTTTAACTATTTACCAACACCTAATTCATTGTTACACTCACTGTGTAGCTTTAACTATGTCCCAGGTGCTATAGTCATCCACATGATTCTTGCGGCTGATATTCTCACTGTAGCCGTGATTATAGTGACTCTGAGGCTTCAGCTCCTGGACAGAGAGAGACAGAAGGGGCATCTTAGGTGATGACTTCAGATGTAGTTAAATAATGCAGCAATAATATGACCAGGTTCATATTACATCAGGTATATATCTTTTTTAACACTAAAAACGCTCATGAACTGATGTTTAAAGCGGAGTGCGGAAACGAATGTGCATGTTGCGCTTGCATGCACATCTCCAGTCCTGAACTGTGGAACTGTTGTGTATGGTGTGTAACAGTGAAAATGCATACAAAGGTTGACAGTTTGGGTTCTAGAGCCAGTATCTCCTCTGAGATAAGACATAGGCCTTTTTTGTGTTCTTTTCTGTACTTTCGTTCCTGTGGACTTGGAAAACATCACTCATGACCCAAGCATTGGTCCAATTCGCATTTCACTTCTAGTCAAGTACATTAGAAATACCTGGATGTGTTCCCTTTATGTAATATTTCTGAACATGGTATTAGCTATACCACATCTATTTTTCAACAGTCATGTAGCAAAAACCTGACCTGTTTAGAGGAAAGAGGACAGCACATAGAGGAAAATGCTTTTTGATATCACTCGAAAAATAAGGGAAATACGGCAATCTGAAGTTCAGAGTAGACAGCGGTCTTTGTTTTTCAATACACTGACATTGCATTAATACTGAGAGAAAAAAAGGGCACCTTTTTCACTCAAGATGCACCCAATTTTCATAGAACATCAGTTTATTGACTTAGTCATGGAGTAGAGTTATGAAATTTCACATAAAGGGATCTTGCCACCTGCCAAATAAAATGGCAGACATAGCTTTTGTGAGCAGTAAGTGCCTGACCTGTAAATATGTAAATTACCCGGTAATACCCGGTATGTTTACCCGATATGTCTCGGAATCCCTCCTCTGATTGGCTTGAAGTTTCAAGTGATGAGAGATTACCCAAGTTCCAGGAACTGCAAAAATAGTAACGGTAGTGGGGAAGCCTGCCGGAACCATGGCGCTCGCTACACTGGCCATGTATTTCGCGAGTGGTGCAATCCGACGTTGTGTTGGGAGAGTGGTATAGCTAGTATGAAGTTTCACTGTACATTCATATATTTCAGCGAATTCAGATGAGAGATACCAACTAAATAGAGTTCGGAAATGTGTGACGTGTGATGATCGTTCATTTGATGATACAAGCGTGAAATTTGGCAGAAATACTTGTTGGGGAGACTTTAAGAAAAAATTGTTAGCCACAGCACTTCATTAAAAATCATGAAAAAATATCAACATATTGTTGCATAAATAGCCAAAGTGCAGATATTTGAGATAAATTTTGTGTTTCTTTGCCAAAACATTACTCAATTGAGAAGTTCCAGCCTTTTAGGAATCCAACATTGCAGCCAGTTTTACAAGATAATCTAAAGTTCCACGGTATTGATACATATTCATGAATAGGTTCACTGAGAGTTTTCCTTCTCCTAGATCAGGGGTCTCAAACTCGCGGCCCACGGGCCAATTGCAGCCTACAGGACGATATTTTGAGGCCCCCGCCTTAATATGAAAGTTTAATGTTAGTGCGGCCTAAGAGTTTGATATGTACACCACTTTACAGTGTTGTGGGCGGAGGTGAACAAACCTACCAATCACAGTGGGGTATATGGCTCTCGGTGGCAGGACATCGGTCAGGTTTGATGCAAGCAGAGAAACATTTCTCAATGAGTGAAAGTTAGTGCCTGGCTGGCTGCCTTGTTTCTATTGGACATACGCGGACATTCGGCCCAACGCGCTGCGTTCACAACACTTCACATCACAAACACAAAAGTGTTTTTCAGTTGCTGCCCAGCGCGATATTATACACATATAAATAAATATATATATTTATACACACACGTCAATGGCACTTAGAGGGTTAATATGAGGTCTCTCTCTCTCTCTCTCTCTCTCTCTGATAAAATAAATCAAGGTGATGCGCACGTGGGAGGATAAAAGAAAAGTAGGAACTCAATGCAGCCGAATATAGAGACTGCAGTCACATAGCGACACCATCGGCAATAACATTCCCTGGTAACCCGGACCAATTATAGGGTCGCCTTTTCCTGTAACAGCAGCACGGTGTCATTTCCGCTTCCTTTTCCTGTAACAGCAGCATGGTGTCATTTCCGCTTCCTTTTCCTGCAACAGCAGCACAGTGTCGTTTACGCTCCCTTTTAATGTAACAGCAGCACGGCAGATAGTCCGTGAGCAGTCGCCTAATTGGGCTCAGTATCCCGGTACTTTATCTACAAATGCCATGGTGTTCACGTCATCATGAAAGACATGAACATCAAGCGTAAAAACAAAGGAGACTGCTACCGGGCTTTTATCCGTCGACCGCCGTGCTGCGGGTTACATGAAAAAGGAAGCGGAAGTGACGTTCTCCGTGCGTCGGCTAAACGCTTCATTGAAACTTCGAGGCAAGAGAAGCCACGTTCAGAAGAACAGTTCATGTTCTTCAATGTTCCATTCATGTTCAGGACAATTCCTGTTCAGAAGAAGGTTAAAGGTTAAAGAACTGTTAATACAGACATTACAATCTGAATACAGCAGATACAGAAGACTGAATAAACCTCATATAGTCGCTGACCAGAGAAATCTAATTATTATTATTAAGTTTATAATTTGTTATTTATTTAATCCTGGTTGATTGATTTACATTATTATTAATTCTTAATTTGTTCATTTATTTTTTCATCTTATTTTGTGTCAAAAAATAAAAAATAAAGGGATTTGAGAAGATTGAAAATTTAAAAACAAAGCTTTTCTTGTGGAAAACCTGATGTGGTCCAGCCTCACCCAGAGTCTGCCTCCAGTGGCCCCCGGGTAAATTGAGTTTGAGACCCCTGTCCTAGATGAACTGCCTTTACCCAGATATTGAGTTTGTTTTTTGGTTTATGTCCGTTTTTTGTGCACTGGAGGCCATCTTGAACAAAATGGGGCCATATTGGAATTGTTAACGGCTGGCACTTTTTTTTTCTCAAATAATGACTTATATTCATACCAAATTCCATGCTTGTATCATCAACTGAATGATTCTGGCCAACAAACAAACAAACAAACTCGCATTTAGCTTGTACTTGGATCACAGGCAGCTAGAAATAAGGTTTCTGATTATGTAGTAACTTTGGATGCTGCTCATCATGTGCAGCAGTAAAGGACCTTGGTGTGATTATTGACCCCAGTCTTTCATTTGAAGCTCATGCAGATAACATTACTCGGATCACCTTCTTTTATCTCAGGCATATTACTAAAATAAGAAATATGATGTCACTGCATGATCGCTCATCTGAAACGGAATTTTCATTCTGAAACAGAAAACAGGCTTTTGTCATCATGTAGTTTCAAAGCACGAGAAATTCAGTCCATGCAGCCATACAGTGAGGACTTTTGCAACAAGAAAGCCAATCCCGGTGTGAACTGGGTTATCAACAATCTAATAACGGCATAACACTGTCAGCCAGCAACAGGTTAGTCTAGAATGCAGCAGCAAGAGTCCTTACTAGAACCACTAGACATGAGCCCCCCCCCCCCCCCCCATCTTATCTAGACTGCGCTGGCTCCCAATTCAATTTCACATTCAATATTAAAATACTACTTTTATCCTGTAAAGCACTGAATGGTCTTGCGACACATTATCTTAGCCTTCTTGTCGTTTTTGAACACCCACTTAGATCAAAAGGTGTAGGCTGCTTACTGATACCTTGAACAATGGCGACTACTGCAGGGGGAAGAGCTTTCACTTACAAAGCCCCACAGTTATGGAACAGACATCCAGTTAATGTTCGGGACTCAGACACAGTCTGTTTTTAAGACTATGCTGAAAACTTACTTGTTTATTAAAACATTTTGTTAGTAGCTTTTTATCAGGTAAAGGAGCAGATCTGGGGGTTCTCATGCATAGAGAGCTCTGCTAAACTGTGATGTGAGCTCTGCCAGCTCACAGTGCCTGCCTCCACCGGCCAGTGGATCACCAGTTTCATGACTGACAGATGGCAACAGGTTAAGCTGGGGAGCATCACATCCAGCACCCAGTCCATCATCATTGGAAACCCCCCAGGCGAGTGCCCTCTACACGATGCTGTTCTCCCTCTAAACTAACGACTGAACCTCAGGGGACCCCTCAGTGAAACTACTGAAGTTTGCAGTTACTGAGTACCTGTCTTCTGCCTGGGGCAACATAAATTCCAAAAGGAGATCGAGGAAAAGGGGTTGCCGTGTTGGTGTGCAGGTTAGGCTGAGATGGCTTTCCCCGATGGGTATACTCGTGCCACACTATGGAGAACGTCACCGACATCCGCGACCAGTTCCACTCCAGGATGCTCCTGGAGCGGAAGAGTTCTGGAGTATTAGACTTAGCTTTATTTGTCATTCAGATATACAGATGTACACAGACTCCAGGTGTTCAGCCCACCAGTGAGATCACATAGATCTTGACACAGTTCGTGCCGGTCCTGTCAGGACATGGACTGGCTGCCCAGCAAAATTGGAGATTGCATGGAGGTTCTAGGTGCCTGCTGACAATCCCTCTACAAGTTGACTGTCATCGCCGACTGGGATCTGCCTTTGCAATGCCACCTCAATATTAAACTAGTCACTCTTTTAGTATGAATTTCTTAGTAGTCCGAAAATGGATTTTATGTTTCTGTCAGAAACTTGGCAAAGGGAACACAACTTTGTTTATCTGAACGAACTTTGTCCCCCTGGCTGCTCTGTATTTGGGACGCCTCAGATGGGTCGCTGAGAGGGAAGACTTGCTGCTATGTATCGAGACTGATTCACATGTAGAAGGAGCCCTGCAAGTTTTCCCTCATTTGAGTCTCAAGACGATTGGTTGGACAGGTTGGGTCAAATTATTTATTTTAGTGTGTGTTAGTTTACCGCCCTCCTGGTCCTAAAGGTGACTTTATTTCTAATTTTACTGACTTTTTATCCTCCATTATTAAACAGAAGGTTTCAATTATTGGGGATTTTAACATTCACATGGATGACACCTCATGTAAAATGGCTGGATCTTTTACCTGTTACTGACTCTTGGTTTTACCCATCAAAAGAAAAAAGCCACACTTTGGACTTGGTTTTCTCAATAAGCTTAGACATCTCTAAGGTGTATATTAGACTTGGCTTTATTTGTCATTCAGATATACAGGTGTACACAGAACGAAATGTTGTTGCATTTGCTCGCTACAGTATAAGAGATGAAAAGTGATTGGCATGAATATATGAAATATAGACTATTTATATTTTAAAAAACAGTTTTTTATAAATATATAATAAGAAGCAATGTTCAGAGTATAAAAATATGCAATAAAGACAGTATAACAGTAAGGTGAAAAATGGCAAAAACTGCCAAATAATATATATACAAAGTATAGTGCAATGGCAAAAACTGTGCAAAATATATCGAATATAGTGCAAATATATAGAATCAAATATATACAATCTATATCGATTGAAGATATACTTGTGAGTGATCACTATGGCCTCTTTTTCAGCTTAAATGTTCTACGGAACCTCCCTTCAAGACACCGTTGATAGGTTTTCTGCTTTATATGATCCTTGTTATGTAGCGGGGAGAAATGACACTGATGCTTTTGCCCAATCTTTTAATTACCACTGATTAAATATTATGGATAAAGTTGCACCTCTCAAAAAGTCTCATCTTCGGATGAATGAACATATGATTTCAAGAAGACTGCCATTAGGTGGAATGTCTTTGGAAATCAACTAAATTGGAGGTACATAGGCTTCACCTAAAAGAACTCACAACTTCTTTAAATGGTGTCAAAGAGTGCTAGAACTGAATACTCTCAGCTCATATCGTAAAGCAGGAAAAATAAAGTCTGTTTGACACCATTTCCTAAATAGTTTGTCCAGCTGTCCCTAAAATTCCAGTGTTTAAGGTTGATAGTAATGCCTTTCTTAATGTCTTAGATATATACTTAGCTCTCTCGCTCTCATATATTATATATATACACACACACACACACACACACTTAGTACTTAGCTCTACTTCGACGTATCGAGCACTGTTCTACGGAAAAATCGACTCAAGATTTTATATATATATATATATATATATATATATATTTGTATCTGATATTTTTCTCATATGTATATTTTATTCTATATATTTTCTTATTTCTAT
>JAOUQZ010000014.1:18120818-18131087 GCA_028564935.1 Neosilurus hyrtlii | reverse complement strand
ACAAGCACTCACACCCGGACAACACAAGTACTCACACCCGGACAACACAAGCACTCGGACAACACAAGTACTCACACTCAGACAACACAAGCACTCGGACAACACAAGCACTCACACCCGGACAACACAAGCACTCACACCCGGACAACACAAGCACTCACACCCGGACAACACAAGCACTCACACTCGGACAACACAAGCACTCACACCCGGACAACACAAGCACTCACATTCGGACAACACAAGTACTCACACCCTGACAACACTCACACTCGGACAACACAAGTACTCACACTCGGACAACACAAGTACCCGGACAACACAAGGCGCATGTCACCGCAGGACGGAACTCATGTCCTGCTCCAACTCCTCTCTCACTTCTTCCTCTGATGCTGCTGCTGCTGCTGGACGCGCGGGTGTGACGTCACTGAAACGCGACGCCGGAAGACAAGGGCTCTGTGTCAATCCGTACCGAGGGCACTACAGCAGACTAGCAAACCTAGTGCACTAAATAAGGGCTTATACACCGCATTTAACACATTAACTTCAGAAAATCATTAAAAACACTCCATCAACATCACCGTTATTAAATAGTTACCATGGTTACAGACAAGTCTCAGGAGTTTACCTGTAAATGATATTCATTTTTATTTATTTTAATTTGTAAATTAAATTTTATTCTCATTTGATATTTTTTGTATTCTATATTTAATTTTATATTATTTTATTTTTATTTATTTCATATTTTCATTTAAAATGTTGCATTTTTATATTGAACTGTTAGAAAAACTACAACTATATGAAACGATTTTTTGCCTGTTATTGGATTTTTAAAAATATATTTCTATATTTTTATAATCCATCTTATACCTCTTTATTATTTCACCGCTGCATTATTTTCCTCTTATTTATTTGTTTGTTTATTTGGCTGAATGTTTTGTTATTGGAGCTCTGTCAGGCCCGACTACCAAAACCCAGATCCATCATCTCATAAACACAGGTAGCATTGTTAATCCTATTAGGGTCGATGGGAGCCTATCTCGGCCAACTCTGACCGAAGGCAGGGTTCACCCTGAACATCTCACCGGTCCATCACAGGGTAACACACACACAACCATTCACACTCACACCTAGAATCAATACGGCCCAGACAATTACACCAAGGTGCATATGTTTGGACTGTGGGAGGAAACCGGAGTACCTGGAGGAAACCTGCACAAGCACCGGCAGAACAAGCGAACTCTACATAGAAACGACCCCCGCTGAGCCCAGGGCTCGACCCAAGAACCACAAGTTTATAAACCATAAATTTTCATTTACTGAGAACCAAAATTATGTTTCCTCCTTTTTATCCCCAAGGAACCTGATCAAGAGAGAAACAAATAAAACATTTTCTGAATTAAACGCGCATTTTCACAGCAAGTGGGAAAATTTTATTATTTAAAAAATAAAAATTCTTAGTTTATTAAAAGAAAAATGTCACAACTGATGATCACTACTACTCAAGGCTACTTGAGAACACACGCACGCGGATTATAGCGCGGCCATCGAGGAGGAGACAGTAATTCGGACTGACCAATCACAGCGCAGCAGCAAGTAGAGGGGGCGTGTCTCAACGACGACAACGTCCACAAAGCGGCTTTTCTTTAGGCGCAGTAGAGCAACTGCTGCCACGTCATAATCCTGCGCCACCTAGTGGCATTAACAGTTACTATAGTAACTAATATGTACATATTACTCTTTCTAATAGAGAAGAACTCGGTTATTAACCGACTGCTCGCTGAAAATAAAGCAGGTTTCATTGATTTACAACAAATTTATTTATAAATATAAGGTTCTGTAAGTTAAAAGCAAAAACAAAAACAAACAAATCACTTCACTTTTCGATGGAGTGTAGACGAAAAGTTAAAAAATCTATTTTCTTCATATATAAAAATCGATTTTATGAGAAATCCACACACAGTTTTGCAGGTCTCAGGAAACACTTTTATTCGAGTACAAAATGGAAAAAAAACCACAAGAAAATACCGAACATCAGATTATCTGATCTACGACTGGAGCTCATAGCCGAGAGGATCGAGCCCTTTATCCAATAAGAGCAGAGACGACTCCCTCATCTTCTGTAGAAACTTCTGCAACTCGTCTTTAGAGAAAACCTACACACACACACACACATCAGAGTTGAAACATCTCACTCAGAGAAAGGTGTGTGTGTGTGTGTGTGTGTCAGTGGAGGAGTCTGACCTCGTACAGACGGTGCTGGTCGGAGGCGATGATGTCGGCGAGGCGGAGACTCTCCTGATGACGCTCGGTTCTCTGCAGTACCGTAAGCAGCAGGAACGTCATCATGGGCAAACACAAGCGCCGGAGAAGAGCCATCTGAATGGAGCGCTCCGAGTCCACGTCCGCATCCTGATCCACACACACACACACACACACACACACACACACACACACACACACACACAGAGAGAGGAGAAGACGGCGGGCATGAAAACTTGGAAAAAAACCTGAAAGGGTTGCAGCACGGGGAGGGTGTGGGAGGGAACACCCTCAGAAATCGTTTCAGTTTTTGGAAGCATTTGGAGCAGTTTTGGAACAAAAGCAAGTTTTTAAGACAAATTATAAACACATAATTATAACAAAAGATTTATGTAACACATTGAAAAATGACACCTGCACATACATCACGATACATCTTAAAGTAAGAAACAAAATTTAGTGACCATCCTAAGAGACAATAATAATAATAATAATAATAATAATAAGAGAGGTACATGAACATTACTTTTATTATGTACCTCTACTTCTACTGTCTGGATAAAGGCTACACTCTTCAATGCACATGAATAGAAAAAAATAACACGATTGATGTAAAGTACGAATACAAAAATAATTAAACATTTAACAGGTTTTTGCTAGAGAGAGTTTTTAACAACAGTTTTGTCAGTTTTGTCAGTTTTGTCAGGCATGGTAGGCTTTATAAGCCTTACAGTTACTATTAAACCAGTTTTTTCTGAAAGAGTTGTAATTTTTTGAGGCTCTCTTTCTGGGAAGCCCTGAATGCTTTTAGTCTTTCTTCTTTTACATCCTTCCTGGATTTGATGATTGCCTCTTTTGCAGTCTTCTCTACATTTCTTTTGTGCGGTGCCTCACTCTCTAGAGGTTTTTCTCGTTTGCAGCCACTTTCGGCTTCCTTTTCTCTAAAAGGTCCTTCTTATACCTGCTTGCTGCTTTAAAGACAGAAGTCAATAGAACTGCGTGTATTTGCGAGTGCGTGTTCCGACTGCAAGCACCGTAATGGCCAGTGTTTCTCCCCCAGATGTGTGTTGTTGCCCCGGATGCACTATGCTACTCTTAAAGACGAGCATTACTAGTCGATGGACACGGCGTTCACCAATAATTTTTTAACGCTAATTTCACCCCAACCAACTCCTCCGGGTACTGCGGTTTCCCCCCACACTCCAATGACACACACATTAGGCTAATTGGCTGTTCCAAATTGACAGTAGGTGAGAGTGTGAATGGTTTTGTGTGTGTGTGTGAGATGGTCCTGCGATGGACTGGCGAGCTGTTTAGGATGTACCCCACCTTCGCCCTTTGAAACAGTCTCCAGCCTCCCCTCAACCCTAGCAGGATTAGGCGGTTCGGCAAATGAGCGAGAGGGTTACAGTGCAGTGACAGAAATCCACCTGAGGGCTCAGATTTAACTCATTAAAATGCACCAGTTCACAAAGACGCGAGGAGGAGCATCCGAAAACGTTTCAACACCGTCGAGCTGCTTATATAGTCGAAACAGTTAATTCCCTACAGTGAGGAGAGGGTAGTGCATGAGGGAGCGATTTCAGACACACTGCCTGGTACACAGGCCACGCCCCCTTCACTGTAACAGGAAGTTTGTTTTACCTCTCGGACATCCACCATCCAGCCGCCGTCCACAAACAGCAGCACGTTGTAAATTCTCTCCTTCACGTCCTCTGTCAGAGCGTCCAGCCGCCCCTGCCAGTTCTCATACTCCATCTACACACACACACACACACTATACATTTGTACTGGAAATTTGAGACAGTCGGTTATGATATAATTCCCAGTTCCGACTTACAAGATGGACAAGGGATGTGTGTGTATGAGTGTGTGTGTGTGTGTACCTTGTACTCTTTCTCCTTCATCTCATAGGCAACGGTCTCTGTGAACTTGGCCTGGGTGGGTGGAGTGGGCTTCACGGGGGGCGAGTTTACATGTCTGAACCACTCATTAAAGGCTTCATGAGCTTCCTGTTCTCACACACACACACACACCATATCCATCCTTAAAAATCAAGAGAACTTTATGCCAATTTTATGTGTGTGTGTGTTCTCAGCACCCATAATGCACTCAGAGTGCATGTCACTGTTACATTGCTATCAATGAAATTAAATCAGGATGTATGATTGGCTGTCTTAAACCCCGCCCCTATCGAATCCTGGATTCTGATTGGTCATGTGGTGTTAATTCACTGGAAGGAGTCTCCAGTGTCAGCGCTTTCTCACCAGGTACGCTCGGATACAGAGGTGCTCCCGGATGGCGTTCGCTTCCTCGGCAGGAAGAGGCGTGTTCATCCCATGCTCCTCCCACTGCCGGTAAATTTCCCGCATGGAATCCTCAGGAACTTTGGCGAAGACCAGCTTAGCTGCATCGTGCTTCTTAGAGGCTGGGCGAGAGAGAGAGAGAGTGAGTGAGCGGGAGAGAGGAAGAGAGAGAGAGAGAGAGCGGGAGGGAGAGAGAGAGGGAGAGAGAGAGAGACAGAGAGGGACACACAGAGAGACAGAGACATAGAGAGTGAGAAAGAGGGAGAAAGAGACAGACAGACAGACAGACAGAGAGAGAGAGAGGAAAAGAGGGACAGATGGAGTGGGAGAGAGAGAGATGGAGGGGGAGGGGGGGAGGAAGACAAACAGACACAGAGAGACAGAGAGAGAGAGAGAGAGGGAGACAAACACACAGACAGAGACAGAGAGTGAGAAAGAGAGACAGACAGAGAGAGAGAGATGAAGGATGAATTATAGAAAAAAGATATTTTGGATATTTTTCAATTGTTTATGATCCAAACTTGTCTTTAATGGAAAAAGGAAAAATTTGAAAGCTGGAATGTGATTGACTTTTAATTTTCAGTTTGTTTGCTTTCAGAAAAAGACAGACGCACCCAGGAACTTCCTCATGATGGCGTTGCTCTGCTTCAAGGCCTCAGCACGCTGGGCAGGGTCGAAAACCAGCCAATCAATGACGTCGATCTTCTGACGATCCTCCTGTTCAGTGCAAAGCAAGAAAAGAGAGTGAAAGCAAGAGAGAGTGTGAGAGTGAGCGCGAAAGTGAGAGATTGAAAGCGAGAGAGAGCAAGAGAGATAGACAGAAGAGTGTGAGAAAGGGAAGAGAGTGCGAAAGTGAGAGCAAAATTGAGAGCGAGAGAGAGACAAGAGAGCACGAGATCGAAAGTGAGAGTGCATTAATTAATTGACACAAATTTCTTTCTAGATTATTCTACTTTATTCACCATATGGGTGGGGCAAAATAGTACTAACCAATCAAATCGCATCAAGTCTCAAATTCTCAGAATGAAAACTCTGGGTGTGTGTGACGCGTGTATCGTACCGCTGTAGTGCCGATGTCCAACGCAGGAGTGAGGTCATGGTGAGAAAACTCCTCCCCATCTCTCTCTCTCACCGTCTCCACTACCGTCTTAGTGATCGCTGCAACATCCAGACCTGAAACACACACACACACACACACACACACACACGCGCAGAGTTAAAAATCAATCATTTATAGAAGAAATGATCAAAATATAAAGAGCTGAAGTGTATAAATAAATAACCAGAACATAACAGACGGAGAAGAGAATTCAAAAAAGGATATAAGGACAGCAGGTGGAGCCAGAAACAAGTAAAGGACAAAAGAAGAATGGATAGACAAGCGAGAAGGAAAATGGATAACATGATGGATGAGCAGAGGCATGGATAGAGGGATAAGCTGAAAAATGAGTGGAAGAGTAGTTGGATGAACGGATGGATGAGTGGAAGAGTAGTTGGATGAACAGATGGATAAGTGGAAGAATAGTTGGATGAACAGATGGATGAGTGGAAGAATAGTTGGATGAACGGATGGATGAGTGGAAGAATAGTTGGATGAACGGATGGATGAGTGGAAGAATAGTTGGATGAACGGATGGATGAGTGGAAGAATAGTTGGATGAACGCATGGATGAGTGGAAGAATAGGTGGATGAAGGGATGGATGAGTGGAAGAGTAGTTGGATGAAGGGATGGATGAGTGGAAGAGTAGTTGGATGAAGGGATGGATGACTGGAAGAATAGTTGGATGAACGGATGGATGAGTGGAAGAATAGCTGGATGAACGGATGGATGAGTGGAAGAATAGTTGGATGAACGGATGGATGAGTGGAAGAATAGTTGGATGAAGGGATGGATGAGTGGAAGAATAGTTGGATGAACAGATGGATGAATGGAAGAGTAGTTGGATGAAGGGATGGATGAGTGGAAGAATAGGTGGATGAACGGATGGATGAGTGGAAGAGTAGTTGGATGAACAGATGGATGAGTGGAAGAATAGTTGGATGAACGGACGGATGAGTGGAAGAGTAGTTGGATGAACGGACGGATGAGTGGAAGAGTAGTTGGATGAAGGGATGGATGAGTGGAAGAATAGTTGGATGAACAGATGGATGAGTGGAAGAATAGTTGGATGAACGGATGGATGAGTGGAAGAGTAGTTGGATGAACGGATGGATTAATGAAAGAATAGTTGGATGAGTGGAAGAATAGTTGGATGAACGGATGGATGAGTGAAAGAATAGTTGGATGAACAGATGGATGAGTGGAAGAATAGTTGGATGAATGGATGGATGAGTGGAAGAATAGTTGGATAAACGGACGGATGAGTGGAAGAATAGTTGGATGAACTAATGGATGAGTGGAAGAATAGTTGGATGAGTGGAAGAATAGTTGGATGGATGAGCTGAAGAACGAGAACATACAGACAGACGATTGAAAGGATGGACAGAAGACGAGTGGATAAGCGCGGGGGAAAAATGTGAAAGGAGGACAGACTGACGAATGGATGAGTAGATGGATGGATGGATGAACGAACAGACGGATGGACGGAGTGTCCCTCCTCACCAGCTTGCTCTGCGAGCTTCAGGCAGCGCCGGCGCTGCTCCGTCTCGGTCACTTCCTCCAGGAAGCGCGCGTACTGAGTCACGCTCTCGTCCGCAGGCAGGTGACAGACGTAGAACGCTATGAGATCCACCTGCTTCTCCTTCACCAGCAGAGCGATGTAGGCTTTCAGCACATCCACACACACTTCCTCCTACACACACACACACACACACGTTAAAAGGAATCATTTAAAAACTTAAGTGACTCGTTTGAATCAGTTCAGGTAAATGACTCATTGAGATTCAGATTTGTCACTTGTGCAGTTTATTCATGATTACATCTACGGCCGACACACAGCGTGAGTAACGATGAGGAACTCAGAACACGAGAAATGTTGTTTTATAAAAGGACTCTGTGTGTCCGTGGTTAGAAAACGAATCAATTTCCCCAACAAAGGAGTCAAAACCGAGTCCTGCCTGAAATGATTCACTGACTCAAGGACAGCAAGAAAATTCAGCATATACACAATTCCAAATACAACAAACAATTTAGAGAGTGCATCTGTGTGTGTGTGTGTGTGTGTGTGTGTGTGTGTGTGTGTTTATCCACACATGTACCTTCATCTGCATGCCCAAACTGCGATAGAACAGCACCAGGTGAGTCATGAAGCGCAGCAGGTGAGCCGGTAATGGTGTAGTCCTTCCTAACCAATCACCAAACTCTTCCAAAAGACCTGAAAAACAAACACACACACACTCAAAATGTGGATTAACACAAATCCGTACACACAGACTCCGCCCACTTATCATCATTACCATCCAAATCTCCAAGGATGACGAACTTCTGAATGATGTGATAGTGTTCCTTGGTTGCTTCCTGAACTCTCTGTCCAACACACACATTAAAAATTAAAAGGCACACACACACACACACACGTTTAAAATCTGTGAGAATGAATGTACTGCGAGGCTGACCTTTGACTCGGTTGCTTGTAGCTCCTCGAATACTTTTTCCATCGTCCAACTGAGAGAGAAGAAAACAAAAGGATGGCATTAAACCCTTCATGTAGTATTGATACGCTAACACGGTGAAGGAGAAAAAATATTAGCACCCCAAGGCTAAAGGCAGCATTTCTCTTTCTGGTTGTTGTTACGTAATTCATGATGCTCCTGTAGCTGATCGTGGGGTCTCGTCTGAAGATCAGGTAGGTGTTATGGCCACTGAGGAGTGTGATCGTTGTGTTGTGGTAGTCAATGTTTCAGTGAGGATGAAAGGAGGTATTTTTGCCCTGGAGAGGGCCGCTGGTACCTTCACCCGGATTTGTTCTGTTCAAGACTGGGCCAGACTGTTGATCTTTATCACGGATGAGCTGATATGTTAAAGCTCAGCCCTATTTCTGGTCTGGTTTCTTCACCCTGATACTCTGGCTGTGTGCTGGAATTTCGGAGATCTTTTTTTTGCTACGTTGTGCTAACTGTGCCTTGTACACCAAGGTATGCTCAGCCTCAAGATGGACACCAAAAATTGTGATGATCAAAGTTAGTACATGGAATGCAAATTCGAGATGGAAGTTGTAGTGGCCACACTGGATCCCACCACAGCGGAAATCGAAAGGCTTGTGTCGTTACACAGTCCCAACATTCACACCACAAATGATGATCAGTGATGGTGTTTTTGAGGTAGTGTGAAGAATGAAACTGGACAGATGGACAGACGGATGGTTGGACATCGGGCATGACGACTGTACCCCACACAAAAAAAAAAAACTCCAACGTGTGAGAAAGTAGAAGTACTGTCAGTTTCTACAGGATGTAGACCGGTCTATACGTTACTGTACATATACAGGACTGCATGTTCTGCCAGTTGGGTGAGTACAGGTCTGATTACTAAACAGACACGGTGGGTTAAAGAGTTTGTTTAATTAGTGTCATGGAACAAGTCTGTGCAGGCGTGACTCTGTTTTCCCCTAAACCCTAAATACACTTTTGCTGACATGCATGACAACACAGCAGAAATGCAATTGTTCTGGTTCTATTACATTTCAGTCCAATTTGTGGATGCATGAAGAACAAAGCTTTAATTTTTATAGAACACTCACCAAAAAAATATGTATAAAACAGGGAGTGTGTAGTTTTTGCGATATCTGAGTGAGGGAGGAGGAGAAAGATTCATTAACTTGTTTATGACTTATGATACTTGCTTTTAATGAAATGTTACTTGTTTTGCTGCTATTTAAAATGAAATTAAACCCTAACGTAATTAAAGCTGCACACAGTTTGTCTGTTTCATGAACCTGTGCTTTGGGGGGACTTTGTGACTTGATTGATATTTGTAAACAGAAGCGTGTATGGTTTGCATTTGCTCCTTGTTTTATTTTATTTAAAGGATCACTAGGTTTTATGTGATATGGTGGAAAACACATAGAGGAACAAGAGGTTTACTTTTGAGGGCCACTAGGAGCTTTTTAACCTCGGGCTATCTTGTGGGGTGTGCTCCGGGAATATGGTAAACTGGACCTGTTGCTACGGGCCATTCGGTCTCTGTATTGGTCCACATTGGTAACATGTCAAATGTGTTTCCAGTGGATGTTGGACTCCACCAAGGCTGTCCCTTGTCACCGGTTCTGTTCTTAATATTTATGGATAGAACTTCTAGGTGTTGAGAGGTTCTGGTTTGGTGGTCATAGGATCTCGTGTTTGCTTTTTGCAGACGACGTTGTCCTTTTGGCTTCATCTGGCAGGACCTTCAGCTCTCGCTGAAGCGATTCGCAGCTGAGTGTAAAGCGACCGGGATGAGAATCAGCACCTCCAAGTCCGAGGCCATGGTTCTCAGTCGGAAAACGGTGGAATGCTCCCTCCGGGTCTGGAATGAGGTCCTGCCCTAAGTGTAGGAGTTGAAGTATCTTGTTCACGATCTTCTTCACGAGTGAGGGAAGAATGGAACAGGAGATCGACAGGTGAATCGGTGCAGCCTCTGCTGTAAGGCGGAGCTTCTTCGTGGTGAAGCGGGAGCTGAGCCGAACGGCAAAGCTCTTGATTTACCAGTCGATTTACGTTCCTACCCTCACCTATGGTCACGAGCTTTGGGTAGTGACCGAAAGAACGAGATCGCGAATACAA
>JAOUQZ010000014.1:18108656-18120718 GCA_028564935.1 Neosilurus hyrtlii | reverse complement strand
GGTCTCTCCCTTAGAGATAGGGTGAGAAGTTCTGTCATCCGGGAGGAGCTCGGAGTAGAACCGCTGCTCCTTCGCGTCGAGAGGAGCCAGTTGAGGTGGAACGGGAATCTGATTAGAATGCCTCCCGAACGCCTCCCTGGTGTGGTGCTTGGGGCATGTCCGACCGGGAAGAGACCCCGGGGCCGACCCAGAACACGCTGGAGGGACTACATCTCTCGGCTTTTCTGGGAACGCCTTGCCTTCCCCCGGAAGAGCTGGAGGAAGTGGCTGGGGAGAGAGATGTTTGGACCTCACTGCTTAGGCTGCTGCCCCCGCGACCCGACCCCGGAAGAAGCGGAAGATGATGATGACGATGATAAACACATAAATGACAACAAAATACAGTCAATACATTAACAAAAACAACCTGATTTACTCGCTATGGGGATAATCCAAAGAAGTTATACTTTAAAAAAATAAAAATATATATTGTATAACTACAGCTATATAATAATAATAATAATAATAAATACAAAGCTTTCACACTGTTTTCCTCCATGAAACATTAACTTCATGTCAGATCGGAACTCAATCACCTGGAAGAGGTTTTTAATAATTAAACCTGGGTATTTATTATCAATTTTGTATGTGTGGAACAGACTAAATCAGATTTCTAACTCGCGTGGATTACATCAGCGGAGAGATCATGTTTGGAAATCCAGGTTGAATTAGTGATTCCGAGGAGAAGGAAATTAAAAATATATCACTGAGTAAACTGAACAGATTCCTGCATAGGTCATTTATATATTAACCACAGTTGCCTTTTTTCTCCCCTCTAGAGCACAGAATCAAAATGAATGTTGCTCTCTAAAGCCAGTGTAACAGATCTGAAACGCGCGTCACTCTCTACAGCTTTAGGGAGCAACAATTTACACATTTCAGATCTGTTACACTGGGGAAAAATTTAGCACTGCTAGGAGTTAGATTTCCAACTTCAATTTTTTTGATGCACCTTACTCTATATATAAATTACTTTAGTCTATATTTTTAATTATTTTTACTTATATGGTTTTAGTTTTACCTAAATGTTGTTTTTATGTGCAATATTTATTTCTTATGATCAATGTTGAGGGGCACCAAGACAAAGAATTTAATTCCCGGTAGTGCGGTCCATTGATACCCATATACAAAAATTAAACTAAAAACAGGACTCAATTCACTATTTGACTTAATTGTGATGGAGGAAAATGGCTTTTTCTGGAATCTGTGTGTTTTCTGCCATATTACTCTCATTAACTTGCCTTACATGAACTGGTCCCATTGCTGTGATTTCGCGTTATCACTAGAGTGAAACTGCAGCCTTTTAAAACTGGGTATTGCAAACTATTAAACGGATGCAACCTTTAATGTGTCAGTAAAAACCACCTGATGATTAAAATCTACATCTGTTGATGTGTAACAGGAGAGTTTGGATGGCTTTCCTTTCACTTCACTTTAAAACAAAGAATGCTGTCAGAAACAATGAATTTTTAATGAAAGCCTTCCAAAAAAAAACTCCTACAAAATGAACAATTCTGTGCGCATCACTGACTGACAGGTCCACACACCCCAACGACCGAAAATACTTGCGCACACCTGTGAACTACTATGCGTTGTTTCACTTTTGCATTATTCGTCTCACGACAACTCCTTATTAGGATATGCTGTGAGTTTCCACTGCGGTTATTACATATGTTTTTTTATGTGCTGTCCAATCCCAGTCCGCCACATGTACCGCTTTCTATCAATTGACTAATCGTGTTTGACCGACCACGCCCATGCATTTGTATATAAACCCAGGCTTGGCTTGTAATAATCAAGAAACTTTGCTGAACGTGTACTCTGTGTCAGTAAAGTTGCTCAGAAGACTGAGAGGAAGATCAGCGAAGTGTTTTCACTGAGAGAGATCACTGGAGTAAGGGAGTGTGTGGTGCATGCGAGTGTTCACCTGGCCTCCAGGTATTCTCTAGGCAGCTCCTCCAGCTGTTCGTGACTCAGCCCTGACGACCGAAGCTCCTGCTCTAGCAACGAGTCCACCAGCACACGGAAATACGCCCAGACCGTATCTTCCCAGGTGTCACACACCGGCAACAACTACATCAACACGGTGTGAGAGAGAGAGAGAGTGTGAGAGAGAGAGAGAGAGAGAACGAGAAAAGACAGCAGTGAAAAATAATTCTTACAAAAAGATTTCTTGAACAGACAGAAATCACAGAAGTTAAATCATTTTGGACCAACATAACAGAAAACAACACATTCAATACTAAAAATAACTTTAATCCAAACCACCTGAGGTAAGAAGCTCCAACTCTACACAATACTTTTTTTACATTATTTTCCTAACATTATATATTATGACATACTTTTATATATTTCTTGTATTTAATTTTAGAATATAAGTTCAGCCTCTCTAATACAGCTTAAAACAGAGTGTGAGCCATGGATGATAAAAAAAAGGGACTCCATGACCTCATCATTACATACCCAGAGGAACTGAAAACTAAAGAGAAAAAAAAAGATTACAAAAACAAGCTACTAAGAGAGAGGCCAGAAACTGTCATAGCAGATTGCTCTGAAGAAACCCCCCCGAAGGTCACAAATCTCCTGTTATTCACACCCCACCCCGATGATTGGATCACAGCCATCTCTGTACACTATAAGAGCGCTACAAGTCCAGAAATGATTAGCCATGGCAAACAGATACAAATACCTGGAGAAGATGATGACAGTTTTCTGACTGTGAACATCTACAACAATGGAACAATCATGTTCCAGGGACCTGAACAGAGGCTCTGCTCTGTATTAGATGACCTGGATAAATTAAAAGCCCTGAGAGTGAAATGTACTAATGAAAAGGCTGCAAAACAGGATTAAAAAGGATAAACAGGATAAAAAGGATAAAGAGGATAAAGATGATAAAGATGATGCACAAGATAAAGACCTGTCTAAACAGATGAGCAGACTCACAGTCAAACAGACCTCACCAGAAGCCTCGAAATGAGGGCCACCAGGCTACGGGTCAGAGCCAATAAGCTCCCAGTGGAAGCTACCAAGACAAGTACCACCAAAAAAACCCCCACCAAGGACCACCAAAAAAAACCCCACCAAGGATCACCAAAGCCGTCAGCCAGAGCAACCAAGTTCCCAATGATTACAACCAAGACCTTAATGAGGGACACCCCCCCCAGACAGAGCAACAAAGACCACAGCAAAAATAAATACACCAGGCACTCTGGTGCGTCAGACCCTGAAGAAATCAAACACCAGCCACAGGCTGATAAACGAAGAGCTGGACGACACCAAATGTCTTTCTAAAGAATCTTTGTTCAAATAATAAGCTTATAGGTTTATTACCGTTGTAAAAGTATCGGTATTTCTGATCGGATATCTTTTTTTTTACTAAAAATCTTTAGGATGAACAAACCCACGGAATTTAGGAAAAACATCCTTCAAGAAACCTGAAATACATTAATTACTCACCGTCTCACATACTACAACGAAATAAATAACCAAAGAGCAACATTAGGATTTAAACCATCATGTCTCAGTTACACGTTTCTATAGAAACGGACTACTCCACTTCACCACAGAACGGGGAGATCTGGAACGTTAAGGAGCTGACAGTCAATTCTTTATTTTAGGATATAGTTGATGATTCTTTGAAACAGATTTTTTAAACATATCTTTTATCTTTAAAATCTTTACCATGGTGATGGGGATTATTATTTTTAAAAAAGGGTTTTATTAGTTATTATTTATTATTAGTTTATTTGTGTGTTTAATGATAAAAGCTGTTATTTAGACGGGAAACGTATTACAGGGACGTAAGGAATAAAATATATGAATAAGGTTAATATATTGATGACTGGTATAAATCCAAACAATTTAAAAAAACAAAAGGGTGGAGCATGTTTTCTCCTTCGATTAAATATATTCTGTGATTAATGATCATTTCTGTTTCTCTATATAATCAGAATCAGGATATAAACTCTTCATGCCATAAATAATTCCTCTATCGACTTCTCCACAATCTTTTTCTTTTCTGTGGTGCATCAGCAACACTGTACATGTATACGTCTATCATGCTAATAAAATTTACTGAAATCAATTAAAGTGTGTGTGTGTGTGTGTGTGTGTGTGTGTGTGTGAGAGTGAGGGTAAGATTGTTAAACATGAAAAAGGTCTTAAAGGAAACCTGACATTACACATAACATCAAACCTTAGATTACCTGTCGCAGGTTTCCACTCAGCACGGCGTAGAGGGCTCGCTCATACCTGTTAAACTGCTCCTGCACACACACACACACACACACACACACACACACACTTCAATTGTTCTAGTATAGCAGACTACTCACTCAAACATACAAGACACCGAAAGGGCGACATACAGGGACCCGTTCAAACGTGTTTATCCTTTATTTATACGTTTAATATATTTAACATTTGGCTATTCAATCTATACAGAAAAAAAAGCACATTATGCCCACAAGGGGGCGAACTAATAGGACTAAAGAACAGGGCCGAGCGATATACGAGAAATTAGTGCATCACGAAATGATCATTCATGCTGACAGCAACTAGAAAATCAGCCAGAAGTAAGTTATTACAGACAGTGAGACAGATCAGGGTGAAATTCACACCTCTTCAGCCATCCTCCAACAGCACACCTTCCACACACACCGCTGAGGATTCCCCTCCACCGGCTGCAACTCCACCCCTCCTACACACACACAAAATACAAATCACATAATGAAGAAAGCCACTGTGTAAAAATAATCTTTTCGGGTGTGTGTTTATGCATGTACAGTCATATGAAAAAGTTTGGGAACCCCGCTCAGCCTGCATCATAATCTGCATAATAATTTACTCTACATTCAACAAAAAAGATAACAGTGGTATGTCTTTCGTTTCCTAGGAACATCTGAGCACTGGGGTGTTTTCCGAACAAAGATTTTTAGCGAAGCGGTACTTAGTATGAAATTAAATCAAATGTAAAAATATCGTTTAGTGAACCCCTCGGCCAGGTTTTAGAACCGTACAATAAATTTGGAGAGCCTACACAAAACCTTTCTTAAGTAACAAAGGTAAAATAAAATTATTATAAAGTCCGCAAGGTGCGCGACTATCAACCCGGAGATCGCAAGTTCGAATCCGGGTTGATGCCACAGCCATCCGTGACCGAAAGTCCATGGGAGCGAATTGGCCGAGCTCTCACGGTAGGGAGGGATGTCATACGCTCCCTTCCCTGTCACTCAAAGCGATCACCAGCCAATCATGGGCGTCTGTGAGCTCATTCGTACGAGTGGGCGGATAGCGCTTTCCCTCAGAGTGTGTTAGGCCGCCCCCAAATACGTATGCACAGCAGTTCGAAAAGAGGTGGGCGGTAGCATCGCATGTCACGGAAGGGCGTGTGCTTGTTGCGCCCCTCCCTGGTCGGTGGTGGTCGTGTGATTGGGAAGGCAAAAGTTGATGGGTGTGAATTGGATACGACTAAATTAGGGAGAAAAATTTAAATTACTATAATATCCTCTGCGACCTTGAAAAATGGGTTGAGGTCACCCATACTCGATCTCGTGAAAGACCTTCATCAGAGGCTTCTGTATGCTTTATATGGTGAGTCTGGCTGAAGTCTTTCTCAAGTTAGAGTGGTAACATCGTTTTCCTAAGTTATCATTTTGATGACCTCTGTGACCTTTGAAAATGGGCGAGGTCACCCATGCTCAAACCCTTGTAATTTTGCTAATTTGAATAAATGTGACTGCTTAATACTGATTATTTTCAACACCAAATTGTTTCATTAAGCCGTGAACTTAATAGACCGACATGTCCAATCATGAGAAAAGGTATTTAAGGCAGCTTCTCTTTTGTTGTGCTTCTCTTTGACTTTCCTCTGAAGAGTGACAGCAGGGGATCCTCAAAGCACCTCTCAAAAGATCTGAAAACAAAGATTGTTTAGTATCATGGTTTAGAGGAAGGCTACAAAAAAGCTTTCTCAGAGGTTTAAACTGTCAGTTTCAGGGAACGTCCGTTGATGCTGAGGCGAATGGCAGCCTAAAAACTCCGCTCCCAACCGGTCGGATATTTATCCCCCTTGATGAAAGTTTGTATGGAAGGGGATAAACAAAAAAGACTAAATGTAAACAAAGCAAGACATGATAAAGAACAGACAGTCAAAAAAAAAATACAGCGATGATAATGGCGACGCTGGCGAGGAAGTAGCTAGCTCCGTCATGCGGGCCATCTATAACGAGATTCGCTCGCTCAGGTCGAATCCTAAAAGTGAACTGAGTGAATTCCGACTTTCCTTTCGTAACAACATGAAGAAAGGGTTGAAGGAGTTTAGAGAAGAAATCAATCAGAAACTCCAGGAAGCTACAGGCTACCATTGCAAGAGAGGCGGAGGCAGAACAGTGCGAATCCGACGTTGAAGAATGGGACACGGCAGTGAGGGAGGCTCTCACCCAGGCGCTAGAGAACCAGGAGGCTCTGCAGGCTAAACTAAACGAGTTAGGAGCACGCTCACATCAGAATAATCTCCGTATATCCGGAGTACCGGAGGAATCAGAGGGGTCCAATCTAACGGAGTTTGTAACGAGGCTTATAAAATCAGAAATGGGCCTGTCGGTCGCCGGATATGGACCTCGGAATACAGCGCTGCCACCGGGCACTTGGCCCAAAACCTCCCCAAGACGCTCCGCGTAGATCAATAGTGATTTGCTTCCTCGGGTTCAGAGGGAAAGAACAGGTATTGCATACTGCGAGGAGAAAGGAAGATGTTTGATACGAAGGGAAAAGGATTTACTGTGATCAAGATCACTCTCCCGAGATACTGAAGAGAAGAAAAAGCATATGTGGGGATATTGAGAGAGCTTAAAGCCAAAAGGAATCCGCTTCCAAACGCCATATCCAGCTAAGCTGCACCCAGGTATACGAAAGCGCGGCAGAGGCGGCTAAAGACTTGAAGAAGAGAGGATTCTCTATGGAAAACGTTAAGGAGCCAGACTCTGCAGCAGAGATTAGTAACGTGAGAGAAGGCAGGTGCAGACCGCCGCAGACAGGCGGTGGACCAAGGGCGGATAAGAGAGAGATTACGGAGCTTTCAGCGTGCTCCACCGGGAGCATCTGTTGCTGGCGAGTGAAAGTAAACAGCTCTGTGTTCCATTCGCTGGAGCAACGTACCTCTATAGAAGGTAAACCCAGTGACTGTTAATTGAAATATCATCGTGTTATATGGGACCAACCCCCCAACTTGGACCCTCTATTTTAACGCTGGGCTTCAAAAGAAAAGTATTATTACCCCCCATGTAACATGAATGGTTTATTACCGCACTCTAGTCAGTCTACCAGGAGTGTTAATACTATAAATACCCAGATCTGTTTAAGTTAAACTTTATGAGTTAAGTACTATAGTTTTTCTGTTTCTGCCTACGCCTTCTTAAACTGGAACTTTCTAGACCTACCTAAGATGATAGCACTTGGGCTTTTGAATCTCTGGATGTTGTTTAGTTACTATGAGAGTTTCAGTAATCCCATAAACTTGCCAATGCTGGATTTTTATACCTTAAAGAAAATGCTTTTGCAATTAATTTTTCGATCAGTCTACAAAGAATTTTATTTTACTTTGCTAAAAGAGCAGGGAGGAGGAGCGTTGCCATGCTTACAGGATTATTATTATGTTATGCAATTAAAACCCTTAGTGTACTGGTGCGCTCCCAGTTATGAGTCTAAATGGAAATTCTTGGAAATTACAGATAAAAATTCCAAGACAGTCTATAATAGGAAATAAAAGCCAAGCTGAAAAAAATTCTAACAGCTTGAATCAAAGGACTTTATTCACTCTTAAACTATGGTTTAAAGTTCTGAGGAAATTACAAATAGAGAAACAGGCTAGAGTCATGAATTGGGTAGCACACGACCCAGAATATGAACCTGCTAGATTGGACAGGGGCTTTAAAAAAAGTGGACTAGGCTGTTCCTTCACCAAGTTCAGAGTTATAAGTTAATTTCAGACACATTTAAACTGGAAAAGCAGGACTTCCATAGATACCTGCAAGTCGGAGACTATTATAATAAAAAATTACAAATCAAAGAGGAGAGAGAATTGATTTCTATATTCCATGACACATACCAAAAGAAAAGACAATAAAAAGTTGGTCTCAAGGATATACGTAAGTATACAAGCTTCTAAAAGGCATTCTACGATATACGTTAAACAAAATGGGAGACGGAGTCACAAACAGATATCAGCAGAGATCTGGATGGAGAATGTGAGACACAAGCGACCACTAAAAACTCAGGATCGTTGAGAGTTCGGCGGGAAGAATGCAGTGAGATTTTTTATAACTCCTAAAATAACAGCACTGCAGACAGGCACACAGAGCCGAGGCTTCCGTTCGAGACAATGTGGAAACTCTGTGGCTAATCACTTTCATGTTTTTTGGGCCTGTCCGAAAATCCAGTCATACCGGAGGTTGGTCACAACTGAGACAAATAAAATAATGGGGTAGACTTAGATTACTCTTTTCTTACTTTATATCTGTGTAAAATACCAGAAACAGTCCAGCACAAGGATAAATACCTTTTGGTAAGTGGTAGGAAAGCTATAACCTGAAAACGGTTGCAATTAGACCCACCAACATTGGACCAGAGGGGTCGTATCATTAAGGAAATTTACTGTATGGACCGACTTACTTTTGTTTTAAGGCTTGAGTTGGAGAAATGTACTGAACACTGGGAAAATGGATTGTGTTTGCACCTTGAATAATATGACATTATACCATGAGGTATGTGCAGAAGAATATTATGATTTTAACTGTAACACCCATGATGATCTCATGTTCTTTGTTTGTACGTGCAAATGGAAAAAAAAAACCTGTCAGTTTCAACCGTAAGGAATGTAATCAGAAAATGGAAGGTCACAGGCTCAGCTGCTGTTAAAACCAGGTCTGGCAGGCCAAGAAAAATACAGGAGCGACATATGCGGAGGATTGTGGGAATGGTTACAGACAACCCACAGATCACCTCCGTAGACCTGCAAGAACATCTTGCTGCAGATGGTATATCTGTACTTCGTTCTACAATTCAGCGCAATTTGCACAAAAAACATCTGTATGGCAGTGTGATGAGAAACTCACACCACAAACAGAGTCGCTTGTTGTACGCGAAAGCTCATCCAGACAAGCCAGAATCATTTTGGAACAAAGTGCTTTGCATAGATGAGACAAAAATGTATTCATTTGGTCATAAGAAAAAGCGCCCTGCATGGCGGAAGAACAACACCGCATTCCAAGAACAACACCTGCAGCCTACTGTCAAATCTGGTGGGGGTTCCATCATGCTGTGGGGCTGCGTGGCTAGTTCAGGGACTGGGGCCCCAGTTAAAGTCGAGGGTTGGATGAATTCAACCTAATGTCAACAAATTCTTCAGGATAATGTTCAAGCATCAGTCACAGAGTTGAAGTTACATAGGGGTTGGATATTCCAACAAGACAAAGGCATTCATGCAGAGGGAGAAGTACAATGTTCTGGAATGGCCGTCACAGTCCCGTGAAAATCTATGGGATGATTTGAAGCAGGGTGTCCATGCTCAGCGGCCATCAATTTCAACTGAACTGGAGAGACTTGTATGAACGAATGGTCAAAAATACCTCCATCCAGAATCCAGACAATCATCAAAGGTTACAGGATGCATTTAGAGGCAGTTATATTTGTAAAAGGAGGCACAACTAAGTATTGATGTAATATCTCTCTTGTCTACCTTTGTTATGATGCATACTGCACATTTTCTGTTAATCCGGTAAACTTAAAGTCACTGCTGAATACCACTGTTCCCATAAGGCATCACCTATATTAACAGGAAGTCGCTATTTTGGAAGCTCATCCAATGATAAACAAGAATCCAATAAATTAAGAGGGGTTCCCAAATTTTTTCATATGACTGTCTGTGTGTGTGTGTGTGTGTGTGTGTGTGTGTGTGTGTGAAACCTGACCTTCAGAGTAGTTGGGGTCGTGATAAAGTTTCCAGCCTTCCAGGGTGGCAGCACGCCAGGCCTGACCACATCGCTTACACAGTCTCTGAGCCTACACACACACACACACACACACACACACATTCAAAAAAAATAAAGTTGTCTGTGTCTCAGGATGGCTTTTCTCATTCTCTATTCTTATTGTCCTTCTGTTTGGTTTTATACCCTCTATGAATCATCACCTCATCATGGTGAACAGGTTTGAGTGCCCGAGTAATCTGAGAGATAAAGATCCATGTGGTTGAGACTAATCTTCCCCCGGTTGGGTCTCTCAAGGCACATCAGTCCTAGATGAGAGGCCAGACTAAGTGCGAGTTTGAGGACCCTGCTGAGAGGTCAGCTATCACAACCACTTGCCCTAATTAGGAACACAGAGGCCTGGCCTAGAGGCAGGTGCGGAGGACAGGCTCACTGGTGGGCACCTGGTGGTCAGGTCTTTACCCACAGGCCCTGGCCCTCAGCCTGAAGGCTCACTTGAGTGAGCACCACCTGCATTAGGAGTCAAAAGGAACTTTCTCCAGCATTCTTGTGGAGGTGGAATGCGCTCACATCAGCGACAACAGTAAAACCTGAATTGGAGTAACCTGGAGGAGGAGTCCATCCAATCTGACCCCAAGAGGTGCTGTTTTATTGGACTCTTGTGTTAATTATGGTTCGTCCAGAATGAACACTAAGTTCCAGCATTAGGGTGGTAGGTAGAGGCACCTGGACAGGCTAGGCTGACACTCAGAAAAAGAGAAGGACTGTTTGGTCAACTGAATTGGATCAGATGACAAGAGAGGATGCAAGACAACCCTGGTGTACCCAAACGAAAAGTGAGGGTAAACTGGGAGTGTTTGGCAGAGCGATCTTCATCACTCACCTCTGTCAGAGCTCCTACTGCATCCCGAGAGATCGTGGGACCAACGTCCTTAACCTTCACTGCTGAGGTGGCTGTACAAAAGCTGCAGCCATAATGTTGTTGGTTCCTGATGTGGCGGCAACTCCTCCACACAGTGGTGGACATCAGTGGTAATGGGTGATGTCAAACTGTAGAAAGAGTCCTATTGAGCTTGGCTGGCTTATGGGAAGTTTGAAGGCAGCTGATTGATACCAGTAGGCCAAGTGGAATGAAACAGCCACCCGAGACAAAGGTGAAGCTTTTAATTTACTGGTCGATCTACTTTCCTACCCTCACCTATGGAGTGAAAGATCAAGATAGCAGGCAAAGATGGTGGAAATGGTATGTCCCGGAAGCATGTCTTGGATTTCCCTTAGAACAGGGTGAGGAATCTGGACATTTGGGAGAGAGTAGAGTCACGTCTCCACAATAAAGGAAGCCAGCTGAGGTGGTTCAGGCCTTTGACTAGGGTGCCACACCGATACTGTTAAAGAGAGGTACCCCTGGCATGTCCGCCCCGGATGAAACCTCAGGGTAGATCCAGGACACGGTGGAGAGATTATATCTCTCAGATGTCTTGGGAACACATCAGTTTACCTCAGGAAGGCTGGTGAATGAGAACGAGAAGGCCTGGGCACCGCCGCTTAAAGGGCTGCCACCATGGCCCAGACAAGCATCAGAAAGCGAATACATGGATGGCGATTCAGTGCACCCTATTTCTGTAAAAGAGGCTACAGCTTTGAATTTTATATCCCTCTATTGGGCCTCATCAACTAACCTTAGTAGAAGGTAAAGAAAAAAATCAGAACAGTCCAATGAATAAGCAATAAAACACACAACGGAAAAATGAAAAGAGAAACACACACACCTCATCGGTCATGCCGGCGCGGATGAGTGTGTAAATGTTTCTGAGAAGACGCGCATCATCCTCTCGGTCCAGGTCTGCCAGCGGGCGCCTCTGTCTGATGGGGGCGTCAGGGTCGAGCTCGGTCACCAGGGGTCTGCTGAATGATTCACTCACCTGATCCCTCCTCAACTTCAGAGTGTGTAGGGTGTTCTCCCTACACACACACACACACACACACACACACACACACACACACACACACACACACACACACACACACACACAC
>JAOUQZ010000014.1:18047200-18049488 GCA_028564935.1 Neosilurus hyrtlii | reverse complement strand
CACACACACACACACACACACACACACACACACACACACACACACACACACACACACACACTCACACACACACACTTACACATTCTCTCTCTCTGTCTCTCTCAGCCATTAGCGTGAAGAGCAGAAAAGTAGCACATGTTAACATTTTAAATAAACCCAGAAAATCCAGGATGAAGAAACTCCGAGCCAATTATCAGCAGCTTATCTGAATAATCCCTCATTTCACATGCGTTTGTTAAAATCCTTGACCTTTCAAGATGTGAGAGAGAAGAGGACGGTCTGCCGTGTTTCCTTCAGGATTAGCTCCTTTAGTAATCACATCCTTCCTGTCTCATTGAGCAGCGTTTTAACTAAAGAGGCGAACGTACTGCATCACGCGCCGGCTCTTCAGCATCATCACGTACTCCATTAGCATAAAGTTTTAGCGTGCGCGACACCCGGTCAGGTTTTATCACTCATTAGTTTATGAATTTAGCTCAGCGTGGATCCTGGATTAGCCGCTGATATTATTATTTCTGATAAATACACCAGGCTGCTAGCATATTAGCCACATACACTAATTAAATGTGTTAACTCCTACATTTTAACCCTATTCACAATCTGCTCACGCAAATATATAAATACAAATATAATTATAGCTACAAGAAAGAAAATGATATTTGTAAACTAGAAAAGCACTCAGAGAGTGTAAACCTCCGCAAAGGCCTTTCAGTACAGTTTTGCAATATGGTTTTGTAAGAAATGCAGCATTTTTGCGAATGCAACATTTGTGTATTATTTGAGGCCTACAGTGTAAACGTGCAGCCACTTTTATGATTGCATTGTGTACTGGACCTGCCTTTAATAAGAGGCCTTGCGCTCAGATGAGGAAGTTTTAATAACTGGATTATTTTTGTGATAATTGGCCTAAAAGTTGTGCAGAAAGGTAACGGAATGAGATCACACCATCAAACGCAAGCCTGAAAGTTATGCTTCGGGACGGTCCGGACTACGTCATCTGTTCCCTGCATCCAGACAATAAACTGGATCCCTGCCAACATTTTATCAATTGTTATTTGAATCATTTCTGACACATCCTGAAAATTTCATCAAATCCGTTGATTAGTTTTTAGTAACATTGCTAATGGACAGACAAACAAACAAACAAACACTGGTGAAAACATAACCTCAATGGTGGAGGTAACAACACTGAGGACAAAAATTTGTCATGTTTGTCTGTTTTAATTATAAGAATGATCTCTTTTTAGAGCATAATTATGGTTATGTTGGTGTTTGGTGCCTTGTACTAAAGACCAACCCTTTCATTTAAAACAAGATCATTCAGAGAGTACAAACCTCCGACCAGCCAAAAACAAAACAACAACAACAAAAAAAAACAAAGTTCACAACACCTCCTGCTGGGCCTGCTGTAATACCACAGTTTCAAAAAAATTATCCTGTCATACTCATTTTCCGAACTGCTTAATCCTATAAGGGGCACGAAGAGGCAGGAGCCTATCTCAGCCAACACTGGGCAAAGGTGAGGTACACACTAAACAAAAATCTAAGGGAGTCTTACTTGTCCAAAGCACCGCCTCTGGTAGAAGGAGGCTGGAGCCCAGCTCAGCTGACTCCGGGTGAAGGAGGGGTGCACCCTGAACAGCTCGGCAGTCCATCACAAGGCAACACACACAACCATTCACACTAACACCTAGGGGCAATTTGAAACAGCCAATTAGCTTAATATGCATGTCTTTGGACAGTGGGAGGAAACCGGAATACCCAGAGGAAACTCATGCATGCACGGGGAGAACATGAAGACTTCACACAGAAACGCCCATGCTGAGACCCGGACTCGAACCCAGGACCTTCTTGCTATAAGGTGGACCTGCTAATCACAATGCCACCCTAAACAAATTACAACCGGTATGCAAATCAAAAGATGATGAGAACTCTATCGACATAACATTATAATGGTGGTTGTAATGGGAACATTAAATCCACAACAACAGGTAAAAATATAAATTAGGACTCCGATCCTAAACTCCTGCTTCTATCTATATGACCTGCTAGAAGTAACCTTAGGCACTTGCTAAGGTAGCTAATGCTAGCAATATAAGTTGACCTTTGATGTGAGGGTGAGTTTCCAAAATTTGCATAATTACTGTGGTGTTATAATCACCGGTTTGTCAGTTTGTATGTGAACAATATCCTGTCCACACCAACGCCTGGCCTTTCACCAGTCTTGGTGGGGACACTCTCCTACCCGAGTCCCGGAGATGACACAAATTTTGGGACATTATAGAGCG
>JAOUQZ010000014.1:18024700-18039700 GCA_028564935.1 Neosilurus hyrtlii | reverse complement strand
AACTGATTTCCTGATCCAAACCCCTGACCTGATTCCCTGCCCTTGTTCTCCAGAGCTAAGCTCCGATTTCCTGATCCAATCTCATGAGCCATTCTCCTGACATTGGATGTTTTCCAGATCTGAACTCCTAAGCATATTCTGATCTCCTGATCCAGTCTCCTGGTCTGATCTCCTGATCTGGACTCCTGATCTCCTGATCCAGACATCTGAACTTAAACTGTATCCAGGTTTGGATTTATGTGTTTGCTTGTTTGTTTTATATAAGTTTGTTTATGTAAGTTTTAAGGTATATGCAGCAATCTTATTCTAAATAAGATCAATGATAGATCACATAATGATTGACATCAGCGTTGCCCCGGGCAACACTGACAATTTGAGTAAAAGTTACCAACACTGCATCAAATTCATTTTCTCTCTCTCTCTCTCTCTCTCTCTCTCTCTCTCTCTCCCTCTCTCTCTCTCTCTCTTCCCCTCTCTCTCTGTGTGTGTGTGTATGTGTGCTGCGCTCTGCACCCACTCACTCGATGAAGTACACCTCTCCTTTTTCGGTGTAGGCCATCTCCCAGTTATCGGGCAGAGGTCCCAGCTCATCACAGTGCTCGTCTTTAGGGTGGGGCTTATCCTCTTCTGTCTCCGCCCTCCCTGTGTCCATCTCCTGTTTCTCCTCTCTCTCTATCCCATCTCTGTGTGGCATGTCCCCGGAGATGTCTGTACTCTTCTCCTCCTGCTCAGTGCAGTCTGACACACACACACACACGGTCCAGATATGTTATTAATAAATTGTATATTAATTATTTTGTTGTTGGACCACAACAGAGCAGGTTCTCGTTTGGGGATGGGAGGGTGGTGAGTCGCCATGGCAACAAGCCAATTAATTTAGGTAAGTATTACAACGTGGGTGTGGTTTATCATTCTTTAGCTAAAATGTGGTTCTGTGATAAAACTGAACTAAAAAGTCTCTCAGTTGTCTTTTTTATTCTCATGTACATGATGATAAGCTATAATATCAGGTGCACATCACTAAGCACATTCATGGGATTTACATTTAGCCACACCCACAAACATCCATAAAAGGCAAAGAGAACTGATAATGATAAAATGACCACTTAATGGCGTCAAACACCATTAGAGTAAAAATGAAATATCCAGTGGATTATTAATACTAATCATTACTGATTTATCATGAGAAAGAGAGAGAAGGAGGGAGACAGAGAGAGAGAGAAAGAGAGAGAGAGAGAGAGAGAGAGAGAAAGTGAGAGAGCAAGAAGGGAGGTTTTTATTAGTATTGATGTATGTGATTTATAATAAGCTCTGGCTTTACAAACGTCCTCTTTTTTTGTCAGGCCAATAAAGCACTGAGACTGAAATTGAAAATGGAGAGAGAGAGAGAGAGAGAGAGAGAGAGAGAGATGAAGGGGGAGGAGATTAGAGGAGTAAGATCTGAAGCAGAGTGCAGCTGAGGACGACCATGGACAGAAAAGGACACAAGACAGGACAGAGAAAGAGAGATAGAGAGAGAGAGAGAGAGTGATGCTGGTCTCAAAAAAAAGAAAGACGGTTGAGTCACAGTGGGAGGAATAAAAATAAAATAAAATAAAAAGTAAAAATCTGTGATTATAATAAAAGATCTGATCAGAGACTCACTGCATGGTGTAACACAGACTGTAAGTTTGAACCCCAAAGATGCTGCGTCACCTAAGATCCCATGAAGTGTCTCCCTTTCTCTGCCTGTCTCCTTCTATTTGTTTGTTTGTGTCTGTCTGTCTTGTCTCTCTCTATCTGAGTCCCTTTGTCTTGCTATCTGTCTCCGTATCCTGATCCCCGTCCCTGTGTTTGTCTTTCTCTCTGTCTGTCTGTCTGTCTGTCTCTCGCTCTCTCTCTGTGGATGATGTACAGGTGGAGGAATCCAGTGAGTGATTCAGTGATGTTGAGACGGTTGCTAGGTTACAGCTATGACAACGTTCCTTATCAAGTGAGGTTGTGGAATAGAAACATCTCTAGATGACATGAAGGTCACAACCTTTCTGGCTTCTCTATGCTGACAGACTCAATACACACACACACACACACACACACACACACACACACACACACACACACACACACACAGCTGTAGTGAAACTTTTTTTAGTGAGTAAGACATCTCTCTGTGTCTCTCTTTGTCCCTCTCTCTCTCTGTGTCTCTCTCTCTCACCTCACTGTGTGTGTCTCTCTCCTTGTCTCTTTCTCTGTCTCTCTCTCTCTCTCTCTCTCTCTCTCTCTCTCTGTCTCACCTGCTGTAGCAGTGACTCCGTTGCCGTTGGCGACGCCAGTCTCCTCCTCCTCCTCCTCCTCGGGTGGTTCAATCCCGGCTTTCTCCATGTTACTGACGGATTTGTTGCGTCTGCGTTTGCTGTCTGCGTTTGGGACGGAGCCAGGAATCAGCAGCACACTGCTCGCCTCCGCCGCGGGTTTGGGTGTGCCGTAGTAGTTATCTGTCCAAATCGATGACAAACATCAATCAGAAAACAGGAAACAGCAAATTACACAGAACAAGCACAGCCAACCATGTGACAGGAAATAGTTCCAACTGTTATTCATTTTGTACCTTCTACATGAACTACATCCTTTTGAAGTAAAGATGGGTGGGGTTAACCTAGTATAATGTTTCTGTAGGCTCCATCCACACCAGTCACAAAGGCTATGTTAAGGTAGTATACCAGATCAAGCTAAAACACACCAGTGAGCTAAAATTAATCGAGCAGCTAAAGGTAATTAGCGTATTAGGCCACTCCCATACAATTCTCTTTACAGGGAACTTCCCCACGTCAACGATTTTGTAAAATTATGATGTGTTCACTGTACATCTTTCTATATCTGTGCACATTAATAACTTTGTGATTTGTAGCTGCTCGACTTAGAGAAAATAAATCAATCTGCTGACCAATTAGAATCCAGAACCCAGCAGCGCTGTGCTGTAACTCACACAAACATTTTTAATATTTAACGCTGTGCTGAGACCTTAAAATCCACTCAGTCTCCTCACAATAAACTGATATACAGTCAGAACATCTCCTCTAAAACTGCACCAAATTGTTTGGGGTGTTCTCCAGACGTTCTCCAGACGGCCACGGCATTCGGAAATGAAAACATGTCACTGCACTTCCAATAACGTTATTTACACTGTCTGAAAATTTCTCTCACTCTCAGCAAAATAGCTTAAACACACACATACACACACAGCGTGTCCTGTTGGAGAAGTCCTATATTACTGTGAGTTGCGTCACTGCACAAATGCCTAAGTTATTAAACATACACTGATTTAACTTATGAAGGTAAAAAGGACATCCACTCTCTGCCCTCTCTCTCTCTTTCTCTGTCTGTCTCTCCCTTTCTTAAAAATGAGATTAGAGAAGAGGCAGAATGAGGTGAGAAGAGAGAGAAAACGAAGTGAGAAGAGGGAGAATAAGGTGAAAGGAGAAAGAAAATGAGATGAGAGGAGAGAGAGAACGAGATGAGAGGAGAGTAAAAATGAAGTGAGAGGAAAGGGAGAAAAAGGTGAGAGGAAAGGGAGAACGAGGTGAGAGGAAAGAGAGAGAACGAGGTGAGAGGAGAGAGAACGAGGCGGGAGGAGAGAAAACGAGATGAGAGGAGAGGGAGAACGAGGTGGGAGGAGAGGGAGAACGAGGTGAAAGGTGAGGGAAAACGAGGTGAGAGAAGAGGGAGAACAAGGCGAGAGGAGAGGGAGAACGAGGTGAGTGGAGAGAGAGATAACAAGGTGAGAGGAAAAAGAGAATGAGGTGAGAGGAGAAAGAGAGAATAAGGTAAAAGGTCAGAGAGAAAAAGAATGAGGCAGGAGGAAAGAGAGAACAAGGTGAGAGAAGAGGAAGAACAAGGCAAGAGGAGAGGGAGAACGAGGTGAGTGGAGAGAGAAAATGAGATGAGAGAAGAGAGAATGAGATGAGAGGAAAAAGAAAATGAGATGAGAGGAGACGGAGAATAAGATGAGAGGAAAGAGAAAATGAGATGAGAGGAGAAAGAGACCGAGGTGAGAGGAGGGAGAAAACGAGGTAAAAGGAAAAAGAGAATGAGGTAAGAGGAGAGGGAGAATAAGGTAAGAGGAGAGAGAGAATGAGGTGAGAGGAGAGAGAGAATGAGGCGAGAGGAGAGGGAGAATGAGGTGAGAGGAGAGGGAGAATGAGGCGAGAGGAGAGGGAGAATGAGGTGAGAGGAGGGAGAACCAGGTGAGAGGAGAGGAAGAACAAGGTGAGAGGGGAGAGAGAATGAGGTGAGAGGAGAGGGAGAACGAGGTGAGAGGAGAGAAAGAACGAGGTGAGAGGAGAGAGAGAACGAGGCGAGAGGAGAGAGAGAACGAGGCGAGAGGAGAGGGAGAACGAGGTGAGAGGAGAGAAAGAACGAGGTGAGAGGAGAGAAAGAACGAGGTGAGAGGAGAGAGAAAACGAGGCGAGAAGAGAGGAAAAACGAGGTGAGAGGAGAGAGAGAATGAGGTGAGAGGAGAGAGACAAAACAACGTGTGAGGAAAGAGAGAACGAGGCAAGAGGAGAAAGAGAACGAGGTGAGAGGAAAGAGAGAACGATGTGAGAGGAGAGGGAGAATGAGGTGAGAGGAGAGGAAGAACGAGGCGAGAGGAGAGGGAGAATGAGGTGAGAGGAGAGAGAGAACGAGGTGAGAGGAGAGAAAGAACAAGTTGAGAGGAGAGGAAGAACGAGGAGAGGGAGAATGGGGTGAGAGGAGAGGGAGTACGAGGTGAGAGGAGAGAGAGAATGAGGTGAGAGGAAAAAGAACGAGGTGAGAGGAGAGGGGGAACGAGGTGAGAGGGGAAAGAACGAGGTGAGAGGAGAGGGGGAACGAGGTGAGGGGAGAGAGAACGAGGTGAGGGGAGAGGGGGAACGAGGTGAGGGGAGAGAGAACGAGGTGAGGGGAGAGGGGGAACGAGGTGAGGGGAGAGGGAGAATGAGGTGTGTGTGTGTGTGTGTGTGTGTGTGTGTGTGTGTGTGTGTGTGTGTGTGTGTGTGTGAGAGAGCGCGAGAGAGAGAGATAGATACACACCTTCATATGTCCCACTTTCCAGTAGTGCGCCGCTTCTCTCTAATTCTAGGAAACGCTCAATGGTCACAAAGTCGTAGTCGACTCCGGGCACCTCTCCCTCTTTAGGCGGCCGAGTCGTGCCTGCAGATAAAACACACGAGTTTTCATACTTACTAAATTCTTACAACAGCACACATTAAATATCTGCAGTGTGTTCATTAAATCCCACAATGCACTGCAGCAAATCAGTGTGTGTCCGTATATAGGATCCGTCCATAACCTGTACACAGGGAGACAGTGGAGTGAGACAGACAGAGACACTAAGATAACGAGTAAAACATAAAATTAGGACAGTGAGACAGAAAGTGATAGAAGGTGATATGGGAGAGACGGAGACAGAGAGAGTGAAACAGGAAAAGAGAAAAACAGTGGGTGAGAGTATGTGAGTGTCTGTGTGAGTGTGTGTGAGTGTCTGTGTAAGTGTGTGTGAGAGTCTGTGTGTGTGTGTGTGTGTGAGTATGTGAATGTGCATGTGTATCTGTGTGAGTGTGTGTGAGTGCTTTTTGTGTGTGTGTGTATGCATCTGCGTGAGTCTGCGTGTGTGCGTGTGAGTGTGTCCCACACGCACTTACAATCCATTCATTTATCCATCCATCCATCTATTTATCCACCCATCTGTCAATCTATCCATTCATTTATCCATCCTTCCATCCATCAACTCATTTATCTGTCTTTCAATCCATCCATTCATTTATCTATCCATCCATCCAAAAATTAATTTACCCATCTATCCATCCATCTGTCCATGCATCCTTTCATTTATCCATCCATCCAGCCATCTATCCATCAATTAATGTATCCATCCTTCCATCCATCCATCCATCAATTAATGTATCCATCCTTTCATCCATTTATCCATCCTTCAAATCATTTATCAACTCTTCCATTCATCCATTCATTTATCCATCCATCCATCAACTCATTTATCCGTCCATCAATCCATCCATTCATTTATCCGTCCATCCATCAATAAATTAATTTATCCATCCATCTGTCCATCTGTCCATGCATTTTTCGTTTATCCATCCATCCATTCATCCATCAATTATTGTATCCATCCTTCCATCCATCCATCAACTCATTTATACATCTTTCCATCCATCCATTCATTTATCCATCCATCCATAAACTCATTTACCAATCCTTCCATCCATCTATTCATTTATCCATTCATCCATCCATCAACTCATTTATCCGTCCATCAATCCATCCATTCATTTATCCATCCATCCATCAATAAATTAATTTATCCATCCATCTGTCCATCTGTCCATGCATTTTTCGTTTATCCATCCATCCATCCATCCATCAATTATTGTATCCATCCTTCCATCCATCCATCAACTCATTTATACATCTTTCCATCCATCCATTCATTTATCCATCCATCCATAAACTCATTTACCAATCCTTCCATCCATCTATTCATTTATCCATTCATCCATCCATCAACTCATTTACCAATCCTTCCATCCATCTATTCATTTATCCATCCATCCATCCATCCATCCATCCATCAACTCATTTATACATCCTTCCATCCATTCATTCATTCATCCATCCATCTATCAACTCATTTATCCATCCATCCATTAATTAATTTATCCATCCTTCCATCCATTCATCCATCCATCAACTCATTTATCCATCTATCCATCCGTCTGCCCAGGCATCCTTTCATTTATCCATCCATCCATCCATCTATTCATTCATTAACCTGATCTGGATAGATGGATAAATAAATTTATGGATTTATGGATGGATAGATGAATGGATGGATTGGTGGATGGACAGGTGAATATATTAATAAATGAATGGAATGATGGATGGATGAATAAATGAATGGATAGAAGGAAGCATGGATGGATTATTAAATGGAAGGATGGATGGATAGATGAATGGATGGATGGATAGATGGATGGATAGATGAGTAAATGAATGGATGGATGATAAATAAATGGAAATAAAAATAGGACAGAAAAAAGAAAGAAATGAAAAAAGAAAGAAATGAAGGGAGGCAGGAAGGCAGGAAGAAAGGAAGGAAGAAAGGAAGAGGAACAACAAGAAGAAACAGATAAGGAGAAGAGGAGAAAAAGATAATGATGAAGTGAAAAGGAGGAAAAACAGGTGAAAGCAAACAATTACAAGGGCACAGGAAGAGGAGACAAAGAGAAAAGAAAAAGAAACAAAATGAGGTTAATGAGAGGATGTAAAAGAGTAAAAAGAGAGGGGAGGGTGAGTAATTAAGGAAGGTACAGGGAAAGGTCAAATGAAAGAAGGAAAGAGCAGGATGAGGATAGAGAGCATGGAGAGGAAGGAAAAGAAAGAGGGGTGTGGACGTGGGAAGAATGGAGAAGTGAAATAAAAAGAGGAAGGATGGAAGAGGAAAAGAGAGAACGAAATGTGATTAAGAAAAACAGGAGAAGAAGAAAAGAAAGAAAATGGAGGAGTTAAAGAGGAAAGAAAAAAAAGAGAACATCTAAAAAAAAAGAGTAAAAGTAAAAAGGGAAGGGAAGGAAAGTAAGAAAAATAAATGAATAAATAAAAGTAGTGAATAACATGAAAATGGACAGGAAAGAAGGGATGATGATGAAGAAAAAATGAGGAGAAAAGGAAAGAGGAAGAAGTGGAAAAAAGGAGAGAATAAAAGGAGGGAAAGTAAAAAAAAAAGAGCAGGAGTAACAGAAAAATAAAAAAGACAGAGAAAGAATAAAAAGGAAGAAAAAGAATAAAAAGCATGAAGAGAAACAGTAAAAAGAGAGACGGAGGTATGAAAATAGACCACAGGGGTCCAGACGCTCCCGCCCGAAGGACCATTTCAGAATATTCCAATACAGAACCAGCACCGCAAGTTTAAGAGCTCCAGCGTCGGCGCGGCAAGTAAATGTCCTGAAACTAAAGTGTGATGGACAGACGGACGGAACCCATTCCTACAGCTCCCGAGGGGCGGCAGCTAAAAAAGGTAATAAGGAGCAAGAACGTGTGTGTGTGTGTGTGTGTGTGTGTGTGTGTGTGTGTGTGTGTGTGTGTGTGTGTGTGTGTGTGTGTGTCAGTATCACATGAATAATACACACGCGACTTGAACAGAGACATGTAACACACACTCGGAAAGAGGAGGAGGAGGACACGAAGGAGGATAGGATGAAGAGGAGGAGGGGGATAAAAGAAAAGGAGGAAGAGGGGATAAAGAGGAGGAAGAAGAGAAGTAGGATGAAGAGAAGGAGGAGGATGAAGATGAGAAAGAAGAGGAGGAGGAAGAAGAGAAGGAAGAAGAGGAGGAAGAGGAGGAGGAGGAAAAAGAGAAGGAGGATGAAGAGGAGAAAGAAGAGAAGGAGGAAGAAGACAAGGAAGAAGAGGAGAAGGAGGATAAAGAGAAGGAGGATAAGAATGAGGAAGAAGAGCACAATGAAGAGGAGAAGCAGGATGAAGAGGAGGAAGAGGACAAGGAGGACGAGAAAGAAAAAAAGGAGGAGAAGGATGAAGTGGAGGACGATAAAGAAAAGGAGGAGGATGAAGAGGAGGAGGACAAAGAGGATAAAGAAAAAAAGGTGGAGGAGCATAAAGAAAAGGAGGAGGACCAAGAGAAGGAGGATTAAGAAAAGGAGGAAGGGGGTGAAGAGGAGAAAAAAGAGGAGGATAAAGAGGGGGAGGAGGATGGAGAGGAGGAGGAGGATGAAGCGGAGGAAGAAGAGAAAGAAGAAGAAGAGGAGATGCAGGATGAAGAGGAGGAAAAGGACAAGGAGGATGAGAAAGAAAAAAAAGAAGAGAATCATAAAGTGGAGGAGAATAAAGAAAAGGAGGAGGATGAAGAGGAGGAGGACAAGGATGATAAAGGAAAAAGGAGGAGGAGGATGAAAAAAAGCAGGACAAACAGGAAGAGGAGGACAAAGAAAAGGAGGAGGGGGTGAAGAGGAGGAAAAAGAGAAGGAGGATAAAGAGGAGGAGGAGGATGAAGAGGAAGAGGAGGATAAAGAGGAGGAGAAGGAGGATGAAGAGGAGTAAAAAGAGAAGGAAGAAGAAGAGGAGAAGCAGGATGAAGAGAAGAAGGAAGAAGGGGATGATGAAGAGAAGGAAGATAAGGAGGAGAAAGAAGAGGAGAAGCAGGATGAAGAGAAGGAGGAAGAGAAGGAGGATGAAGAGGAGGAAGAAGGGGATGATGAAGAGGAGGAAGATAAGGAAGAGAAAGAAGAGGAGAAGCAGGATGAAGAGAAGGAGGATGAAGAGGAGGAAAAAGGGGATGATGAAGAGGAGGAAGATAAGAAGGAGAAAGAAGAGAAGGAGCAGGATGAAGAGGAGGAAGATAAGGAGGATGAAGAGGAGGAAAAAGGGGAGAAGGAAGAGGAGGAAGATAAGGAGGAGGAAGAAGAGAAGGAGGAAGAAGAGAAGGAGGAAGAAGAGAAGCAGGATGAAGAGGAGGAGGAAGTGATTGAGGATAAAGAGGAGGAAGAAGGGGCGGATGAAGAGGAGGAAGATAAGGAAGAAGGCGATCTCGATGTTCTCCAGCTGTCAGTCAGAGCTTTCTTTTTGTTCTGCATGAAGTATTGGCGCCTCTCAGAGCAGATTGCAACTTTTTGGAATTATTTCCATTCTGAGAGACAGAGAGATGCTGGAGGGGGAGGTGCCATCCACTGACTCCTCCTCCTGTTTATAGATATAAAAACAGACACACCAGGATTCCTGCAGCACTACACCGCATCAGGGGAAATAAAAAGCAGTGTTCAGCTACAGACGATACATAAGAGAGGAGGACAGAGAGAGCATTCGCGTATGAAATTATTGATAGAATTCACTCAGCAGCGAAGATGAGAGGATGAAAGGGTTAAGGGATAAAAGGATGAGAGCAGAGAGGTTCGGATGATGAAAGGATGAGAGAAAGAAAAGAGAAGAGGAGAGAGGAGAAAGGGTGGTAAAGAGGATGAAAGGATGAAAAAATGAGGGGAGAGAGTCAGAGAAAAAAAGGATGAAAGAATTAGAGAAAAGAGATTTAAAGGCTGAGGGAATAAAAAAGTTTAGGTTCGATACTCATGTTTAAGTGAAATACTCACGTTTAAGTGCAATACTCATGTTTAAGTTCGATACTCATGTTTAAGTGAAATACTCACGTTTAAGTGCAATACTCATGTTTAAGTTCGATACTCATGTTTAAGTCCAATACTCATGTTTAAGTTCGATACTCATGTTTAAGTGTAATACTCATGTTTAAGTGTGATACTCATGTTTAAGTGTAATACTCATGTTTAGGTGTAATACTCATGTTTAAGTGTGATACTCATGTTTAAGTGCGATACTCATGTTTAAGTGTAATACTCATGTTTAGGTGTAATACTCATGTTTAAGTGTGATACTCATGTTTAAGTGTGATACTCATGTTTAAGTTCGATACTCATGTTTAAGTGCAATACTCACGTTTAAGTGTAATACTCATGTTTAAGTCCAATACTCATGTTTAAGTTCGATACTCATGTGTAAGTGTGATACTCATGTTTAAGTCCAATACTCATGTTTAAGTTCGATACTCATGTGTAAGTGTGATACTCATGTTTAAGTCCAATACTCATGTTTAAGTTCGATACTCATGTGTAAGTGCAATACTCACGTTTAAGTGTGATACTCATGTTTAAGTGCAATACTCATGTTTAAGTGTGATACTTATGTTTAAGTTCGATACTCATGTTTAAGTGAAATACTCATGTTTAAGTGTAATACTCATGTTTAAGTGTGATACTTATGTTTAAGTGTGATACTTATGTTTAAGTGCAATACTCATGTTTAAGTTCGATACTCATGTGTAAGTGCAATACTCATGTTTAAGTGTAATACTCATGTTTAAGTGTGATACTTATGTTTAAGTTCGATACTCATGTTTAAGTGCAATACTCATGTTTAAGTTCGATACTCATGTGTAAGTGCAATACTCATGTTTAAGTGTAATACTCATGTTTAAGTGTAATACTCATGTTTAAGTACAATACTCATGTTTAAGTTCGATACTCATGTGTAAGTGCAATACTCATGTTTAAGTGTAATACTCATGTTTAAGTGTAATACTCATGTTTAAGTACAATACTCATGTTTAAGTACGATACGCATGTTTAAGTATGATACTCACGTTTAAGTACAATACTCATGTTCAAGTGCAATACTCATGTTTAAGGGTAATACTGACGTTTAAGTACAATATACAAATTTTTTAGTGTAATACTCAAGTCTAAGTGCAATACTCGTATAAGTACAATACTCATGTTTAAATGTAATACTCATATTTAAGTGCGATAATAATGTTTAAGTACAATACTCATGTTTAAGTGTGATACTCATGTTTCAGTGTAATACTCATGTTTAAGTACAATACTCAAGTTTAAGTACAATACTCATGTCTAAGTACAATACTCAAGTCTAAGTGCAATACTTGTATAAGTACAATACTCATGTTTAAGTACAATACTCCTGTTTAAGTGTAAAACTCATGTTTAAATGTAATACTTATATTTAAGTATGATACTCATGTTTAAGTTTGGTACTCATGTTTAGGTGTAATACTCATGTTTAAGTGTGATACTAACTTTAATGTGCAATACTCATGTTTAAGTAAAATACTTATGTTTAAGTGTGATACTCACGTTTAAGTGCAATACTCTTGTTTAAATATGATACCAATGTTTAAGTACAATATTTCTACAGTAAAAGTTCAGTGCAAAACAGACAGAATACTATTCGGACATGTAAATAACAGTGAAATGTTTACGTTTTTGTTTACTGTTTTTTGCATAAAGTTATTACTAGCATCCTTCCACTACAACCTAAAGGGATTTTTTTCTACTGATGTGGAACGCCTGCTGTACAAGCCCTGTGAATTAACTGTTACTATGGAAACCATAATATATAACCAACTGCAACGGTTACATGAATACACAGGACACTGCTGCATTACCATCTGAGCTACTGCTACAGAAAACTAATCAACACCTTCTGACCAAACAGAATCCACAATTCAGAAGCGATTTTCATCTCAATTTGTTCACTTGTCTCCCCCCCTCCCCCCAGCTCTATTCATCCCTCTAATCACGCCATCATCATGGAGAAAGACTGCATCAGCACGCCGCTTTGTGTCCACACTAATCGCACCATTAACCCGCGAGAAAACTGCTCTTGATCCTGACGCTGGTGCACTGTGGGGCCAGATTACATAGACACACCGTGCACACACACACACACACACACACACACACTTCAGCAAAAATTTAAATAATAAAAGTGCCAGAGCGGCACTTTCTCCTCATGTCCACAGACGGGCTTACTCATCCTGTCCCCCAGCACACTCGTCCGAATCAGGCTTGATTTGAGCCCCGAGAGGCTGTAATGAATCTGCTGAGATCTTCTCATTGATGGCATTTTAGGATAATATTCGCCAGCGTCATCGCATTTTCACTGAGAACACCGCGTTCTTCATGAGTGATGATCGCAGGTCTGATAACGCCATCCTGCCTCAAATCCTATTAAAGCGATAGTATAAGCACAAATTAAAAGTACCCAATGTTCCCGCTGCCTGACACAGAGTCGATCGGATCTATATCGTGGTAGATGTTTGCTGATAACGCTAATGGAGTTGACAGCTAACAGGAATTTTATGACCACCACTTTAGCAACCAGGTTTCCTTCAATTATTGTTTCTCAATTTCTTTCTTTCCTCGAATCAGAGTTATCCACAGCTCTCATCCTAAACTCTACACTTCACTCTTCAACCTCGCTCTTACACAGCCACAATCACTTCACAGCAGTCTTCCGGAAATCGACCAATGTCATCCTGAAGTGTTCCATGCAGGGGCAGCACAGTTGTGTAGTGGTGAGCACATCCACCTTACAGTAGCAAGATCCTGGGTTTGAGTCCCGGGCTTGGTAAAAGCGTTCCTGTGTGGAGTTTGCATGTTGTGCCCTGTGATTGTGTGGGTTTCCTTTGGGTATTCTGGTTTTCTCCCGCAGCCCAAAGACATAAGGCTAAATGGGTATTCTGGATTACCCCTAGGTGTGAGTGTGAATGCGACGGGTTGTACGTGTTGTATATGTGATGTACAGGTGAGATGTTCCTGGTGTACCCCGCCTTCACCGCAACACCTCACACCTCTGTCGGAATATCCAAATTTTCATTAATTCAACATTTTACACCCCACCCCCCCCAAACTTTCCATGTTTTTTTTTTTTACCCTAACCCTAACCCTAAACCTCACCCTAACCTCAACTGTCTTCAAATTATCTTCCCTATCTTCCCTCCTTTCTCTTTTTTGTAAATATACACTGCCTCCTTTTTGGAAATTTCATACTGGTAACCTGTTCCCTAATTCCCCATTTCCACAATTCCCTTGCAGTTTTCTGTTTTCCAGGATTTCTATTTTCTTGTCCCTGAATTCCTTGAAATCCTTCTTTTCTTTGTATTTATTTAACATTAGGAACACAGTTCCATCTTGGACGGACATGATGGCATTCGTGTATGGACTGCCTGCACTTATAAGAGTAAGTGTAAGTGAAAGTCCCTCAAATCCCACGTTATCAGAAATGACTGATTACATTTCACTGATTAAATCTTTACATCTGGAGTGTAACATTTTGGAAATCCACATCACTCCAACTCAATTAGCTCAATTATCCAATATGATCCAACACACACACACACACACACACACACACACACACACACACACACACACACACACGCTTAAGGAGCTCATCAGAAGGTTGTTGTGATAGCAGCTGTGAGAGTGTGAGATTCAGTGAGTCTGATGACAGCTCAGAGAGAGAGAGAGAGAGGGAGAGAAAGAGAGAGAGAGAAGGGGAGACAGCAAGAGAGAGGGGAGAAGAGAGAGGGGAAGAGAGAGTGAGAGAAAGAAAAGAAGAAAGAGAGAGGGAGAAAGAGGGAGGTTGAGAGAGGGAGAGAGAGGGAGGGAGGGAGGGAGAGAGGGAGGGAGAGAGAAAGACAGGGAAAAAGAGAAAGAGAGAGAGAGAAAGAAAGGGAGAGAAAAAGAGAGAACAAGAGAGGGAGCGAGAGAGAGAAAGGGAGAGAGAGAGAGAGGGAGATGAATAAAGAGCAAGAAAGGGAGGCAGGGAGACAGGGAGGGAGAAGGAGAGAGAAAGCGAGAGAGGGATGGAGAGAATGAGAGAGAGAAAAAAAAGGAAGAAAGAGAAAGAGAGAGATGTGGAGAAAGAGAGAGAGGGAGAGAGCATAAGAAAGGCAGAAGGAGAGAGAAAGCAAGAAAGAGGAAAGGAGAGAAAAGGAGAGACAGAGGAAGGAAGAAACAGAGGGAGATAGAAAAAAAGAGTGATAAAACGAGAGAGAGAGAGAGAGAGGGAGAGAGAGCGATAGAGAGGGAGGGAAAGAGAGAGGGAGGGAGAGAGAGGGAGGCAGAAGGACAGGGGGAGAGAGAGGGAGGGAAAAGGAGAGAGAGAGAGAGAGAGAGAGAGAGAAAACACAGCAAGAAACAGAGAGAAAGAGAAGGAGAGGGAGAGAGCTTTATCTGATCAAACATATAAGAAGTCTTATTTGTCCATTTTGGGATTTACAGGAACTCAAACACTCAGAAAAGGAAGGTTTTCACTTGTGCTATTTCTTTTCCTGCTAATATGAAGGCAGAACAGAGTGAACGTCATATTGCAACGGACTGAAAGAAACACGGAGTGAGAGAAAGATAGACTAAGAGAAACAGGATGAGAGAAACACGGACTGAGAGAAACACAGGCTGAGAGAAACACAACGTAAGAGGACCACAACCTGAGAGAAACACGGACTGAGAGAAACAAGGGTTAAGAGAAACACGGACTGAGACAAACACGGACCGAGAGAAATACGGACTGAGAGAAACAAGGGTTAAGAGAAACACGGACTGAGACAAACACGGACCGAGAGAAATACGGACTGAGAGA
>JAOUQZ010000014.1:17963792-17976292 GCA_028564935.1 Neosilurus hyrtlii | reverse complement strand
AAGATGGATAGTCAGGCAGATGTGTAGACAGACAGACAAACAGAGGCAGTCAGGCAAAGAGATGGATAAACAGACAGACAAATGGCTGGAATGGACAGAAAGACGAAGAGATTTACAGACAGACAGGAAGTGAAACTGTTCTTATTTTTATCAGACAAACAAATAGATAGAAAGAAGGACACCAAAGGGGTAGATAACCTGCTGTATAATACAGTAACAAGCAGACAGAGAGAGAGAGAGAGAGAGAGAGAGAGGGAGAGAGAGAGAGGGGGAGATGGATGATTAGAAAGACAGGTGGAAAGATAAAACTGATAGACAGACATGTACAGATAAATTCTTAAAATAAATAATAATAATGAAATCAACAGAAGAAAAGACAGATAAAAGATATAGAGATAAAAGATAGACAGATGGAGATGTTTGGTTTTGTGGTCCTGCATACTAATGTAGGTATCAGAACTGGGTGGTCTGTTGTCATGGCAACTGCAGCGGTGACACATGCAGAAGATGTAAACAAGTAAACAAACAAACAAACAGCAGTTGATGCACCTTTAAAGGGATGAGGTGATTGACAGCATGTGTGTGTGTGTGTGTGTGTGTGTGTGTGTGTGTGTGTGTGTGTGTGTTTTAGGTCTCTGTCCTACTGGAATGATACGTACTGTGATATGATTAACGGTACAGGTGAGCTTTTTATCCTCCCACATTCAGAAATGTGTCCCGAACGTCAGGGTTCTAACTGGTTCTTTAAAGACTGTGTGGTTTGGGACGGTGGCCGGGGTTCTAGTAAGAACCATAGTGTTTACAACAGAAGTCATTATTTAAATTAAGATTTCGAGACTGAACTGTGTGTGTGTGTGTGTGTGTGTGTGTGTGTGTGTGTGTGTGTGTGTGTGTGTGTGTGTGTGTAAACAGACGGTTCATCCTTCGCTCCGTTCCTGGACAAGAAGACGCCGTTGCACTTCTTCTCCTCGGATATCTGCAGGTGTGTTTGTTCATCACAGCTTGAATCCGCTGTGTTAGCTCTTGTTTGTTAGTTGTGTTTGTTTGAGAGGTAAGTTCTTATTTTCTAGGTTAGTTTGCTGGATTAGCTTTCGTTTATTTGGCAAGATTTTGTTTGGTAGGTTTTTGTTGTTTACACAATTATTATGTACTTGTGTTTGTGTATTTCACTTGTTGTTGTTTGTTTACTAGATTTTTTGTATTTTTTGTTTACTTCTTTTTGCTAGCTTGTGTTTGTTCACTGGATTAGTTAATTTTTATAATGAAATTCACATAATTTATTTCACTTTATTTCACTTTATGGGCGGCACGGTGGCGCAGTGGTTAGCACGTCCGCCTCACAGCAGGAAGGCCGGGGTTCGATTCCCAGCTCGGGCGTTTCTGTATGGAGTTTAAAAACATACACAGTAGGCTAATTGGTTGTTCCAAATCACCCCTAGGTGTGAGTGTGAATGGTTGTGTGTGTGGGTGTTGACCCTGCGATGGCCTGGCGAGCTGTCCAGGGTGTATCCCGCCCTCGACCAGAGTCGGCCGAGATGGGCGCCAGCGTCCCCGCGGCCCTAATTTTTATATATATATTTATATTTTTTTATAATGTTGTGTTTATTTGAAAGGTGGCTTTTTTGTTGACTTGTTTGGTTAGTGTTATTTGACCCAGTTAGCTTTTGTGCACTGATTTGCTTTTGCTTAAGATTAGCGCTCCTATCTTTAGAGATTTATCACTAGTTGAAATCGTAGTTTTAACTGTGAGGCTTTACTTTGAATTATTAAAATTATTATTTGAACCATGAATCCAGCAGATGTCATTCTTTACCACGTCAGAGTTTAAACAGACTCAACGTTTCCTCACCTCCTTTGTGTTTTTTGTCTCAGGTCCGTCTCGGCCGAGTATGACAGCAGTCAGGATTTGAGAGGGATCACAGTGTATCGCTACGTTCTGCCACCACAAACCTTCGCCTCCCCCGTGGACAACCCAGAAAACCGGTGCTACTGCACAAACTACGAGATCACCAAGAACTGCACCTTGGCTGGCGTGCTCGACATCAAAGCCTGTAAAGGTGTGTTTCATTATCAGAGAACAACAAGGACAAAATGAAATAGGGAAAGACCAGCAAACTAATGAAAAACAAATACCAGATTCAGCTAATCAGGAAGTGAAGAATCATGTGCGTGTCCCACGTCCAGAAGAACACGTGCTCTGAAAAAATGTTTTGCTAACAGAGGGAATGTCAAAACTTTGCTAACTGGCTAATTTAACATTTGTATAAATCTAATAAAAAAACAACGTCACATCAGCTAACGTTAGCTTCTGTTTACTACATTAGCTATTTACTTAGTAGTTCACTCGCTAAATTACTGGCTGTTGCTTGAGTTCACATTTACTCCCTCTGTACACTTTTATTCGCTATCATTGGCTTTTACTCGCTAATTTATATGTTGTTTGCTGAATTCTTGTTCACTACTTTACATTGAGTAATTAGCGGAGCTTTTGTTTGCTAGGTTTGCTATGTTATCTCTAATAAGTGTTTGTTCCCCATCAAAGCTTCTTTTTGTCGGGTTTGAATTTGTTTGCTAGCGTAGTTTCACTCAGCAGATTGGTTTTTATTTGCTACCTTGAGATTAGGCACTAGCTTAGCATTCACGCTTAATTGCTCGGTTAGTTTTTCACTTGCTCGTTTGCATTTGTTCACCATGTTAGCTTTAGTTTGCTTATTTTTGGTTTTCTAATCTGCACGTAATTAACTTTACAATAAAACACATCCATCAGTTTGAGGAAATCAAACCAGCCTGCAGCTGCTCGCACCCACACCGGGTCTTCTAACGGTTAAATCCACGGTTACAACTGAAATCATCCTCTTGTTTTGTGTGTGTGTGTGTGTGTGTGTTTCAGGTACTCCTGTTTTCATTTCTCTCCCTCATTTCCTCTATGGAAGTAAGGAGTTAGTGGAACTCGTTCATGGTCTAAACCCGGACCCTGAGGAACACTTCACCTATCTGGACGTGGAACCGGTAAACACTCATACTAAAACACCAATCAGGAGAGAGAGACTCTCCCACCCTGCTAGCATTCAACTGCTAGGCTAGTTTTCGCTTGGTAGCTTGCATTTGTTTGCTAGTTTGTGTTTACATGCTAGTTCTGGTTGTTTGCTATATATTAGCTTTTGTTTGCTACTTTTGGTTGTTTGTTGTAATTTGTTTGCTAATTGGTGTTTACTGGGTTATTTTCATTTGCATGTATGTGTCAACTTTCTAGTTTTCATTTGGTTGCTAGGTGAAATTTTGCTTGTTTGCTTGTGTTTGTAATCGAGGTACGCTGTTATTTTGTAATATCTACTTGCTAGCTTGTGTTTAATTGCTAGTTTATTTTCATGCTCTGGTTTAGTATTCGCTTGCTATATTAGCTTTGCTTTGCTAAATGTATTGCAGTGCATTATGGGTAAGACTTAAATGACCTGGGTTAGAACAACAATATATGGTGAAATGTTTTGTGTGTGTCTCAGACCACAGGCTTCACGCTGCGGTTCGCCAAACGCCTTCAGGTCAACATGATGTACGGCCCATCGAAGGACATCAAGTACGTTTCACAACACAAACCGCTGGGTGTAGATTTCTACACCACGCGTATCCAGTCCTTAATGACCTCACTGTTTTTCTGTCTCAGGATCCTGAATAAAGTGAAGGAGAACACCATCTTCCCCATCGTGTGGTTGAATGAGGTCAGTGAGGGTCAAAACGGTAGAAAAGACGGCCATTTTGTTGGTGAGGGCACGCTCATGATAACAGGGAAATGTACAGGGTGAACGTAAAGAGCCGGTGAAATCCTTCCTCTTGTCAATCTGCCATATTTTGAGGTAAAACAGTCTTGCTAACTCGTTAACTACTGTAGCTAACAGCTAATGTTAATTATAGGTGTAAAAAATCAATTTAAACCTTCCCAGTGAACTCACCTCACATTATCAAACATCATCGCTAATTTCAGCGAGGAAGTGGTGGAGTGAAATGTTAGCTGTTAGTGATTGCTGAAGCGTGATACAATACATGGTTTCCCTACGGGTGAATCCCGGAACACCGCAACAACATCGTATTCTTTTTATTGTGTTTAGCGCCCTGAGCGTGATGTCAGAGGCAAAATGGCCGCCGTGTGGATAGAGTCATCTATCTATCTATCTATCTATCTATCTATCCATCCATCCATCCATCTATAACTCTATCTATCACTCACTCTCTATCTATCTATCTATCTATCCATCCATCCATCTATAACTCTATCTATCACTCACTCTCTATCTATCCATCCATCCATCCATCTATAACTATCTATCACTCACTCTCTATCTATCTATCTATCTATCTAATCATCACACTCACTCTTCATCTATCACTCACTCTCTGTCTATCTATCAATCAATATCTATTTGTCACTCCCTCCCTATCCATCCATCCATCGCTCCTTTATTCATGTCTGTCTTCTATTATTTTTAGTGAAAAGCATACATACCATTGGTGTGTGTGTGTGTGTGTGTGTGTGTGTGTGTGTGTGTGTGTGTGACTCAGACTGCAGCACTCGATGAAGAAACTGCAGACATGATTAAGGCAGAGCTCTTCTCACGGATTGACACCTTGAAGACGGTGCAGATTGCTCTGATTTCTGCCGGAGCAGTGATGTTGGTGGTGTGTCTGATCGGAGTGTGTGTGGTGAACCGCCGTCGCTCATCATACACAGCGTAAAGTGCAACGTGTTTACACGCTAATTTCTGATTCACATCAGGACTGTAGCAAACACTCCAGCTCAGGAAACTACGCTAACGCTAACACACACATACACTGTACTACTGTATTACTGTACTACTGTATTACACCACAAGGGGGTGCTGGAGGGTCACAACAATCTGAATGGAAAATTAGGTTCGATGTTTAGATGCAACATGTTTGTGGACTTGCTTTCATTCAACACGTTATATTTTATTAATAATTTATTTAAATGTCTATGAAGTAAAAGCCAAACTTTGACCACAATTTCATCCAATTTATTAAAGGTTTCTGTGAAGTGTTTACTTTTACACTGGAGCTAACAGGCTAGTAGCTAACATCACTAATTATTTACTAACATCGCTAATTATTCACTAACATTGCTAATTATTCACTAACATCACTAATTATTTACTAACATCGCCAATTATTCACTAACATCACTAATTATTCACTAACATCGCAAATTTTTTCATTAACATGACTAATTTTTTTACTAACATCGCTAATTATTCACTAACATTACTAATTATTCACTAACATCACTAATTATTCACTAACATCGCGAATTTTTTCATTAACATGACTAATTTTTTTACTAACATCGCTAATTATTCACTAACATCACTAATTATTCACTAACATCACTAATTTTTTTACTAACATTGCTAATTATTCACTAACATCACTAATTATTCACTAAAATCGCTAATTTTTTAACTAACATTGCTAATCATTTACTAACATCGCCAATTATTCACTAACATCACTAATTATTCACTAACATCGCTAATTATTTACTAACAACGCTAATTATTCACTAACATCACTAATTATTCACTAACATCGCTAATTTTTTCATTAACATGACTAATTTTTTTACTAACATCGCTAATTATTTACTAACATCACTAATTATTCACTAACATCGCTAATTTTTTCATTAACATGACTAATTTTTTTACTAACATCACTAATTATTCACTAACATCATCACTAATTATTCACTAACATCGCTAATTTTTTTACTAACATTGCTAATTATTTACTAACATCGCTAATTATTTGCTAACATCACTAATTATTAGCTAACATTGCTAATTATTCACTAAAATCGCTAATTTTTTAACTAACATCGCTAATTATTGCTAATTATTCACTAGCATCAATAATTATTTACTAACATTGCTAATTATTTGCTAACATCACTAATTATTCACTAACATCGCTAATTTTTTACTAACTTTGCTAATTATTGCTAACATCACTAATTATTCACTTGCATCACTAATTATTTGCTAACATCAATAATTATTCACTAACATCGCTAATTATTTACTAACGTCACTAATTATTCACTAACATCACTAATTATTTACCAACATCGCTATTCATTTATTCATTATTTACTAACACACTATTTACTAGCCTAATGGAAGTGAATCAATTTCTCCCTGAAGTGTAACTGGAGATTAAAATGAATCTGATGATAATAAAATCTGATTTGTGGATTTAATTCTAAAAATTGTGTTATTGATATAAAGGTCTCTGAAGGCGAGTGTGTGAGAGTTTAGCCGTGCGGTTTGTTTAATGCTAAACTGGTAGCGATAATCTTCCATGTAGCTCCAGGGTAAAAAATAAAAGAAATAACATTTTAGATAAATTACAAATAAACTTCCTTTAATGCTGTATTTTTATAGTTTATATAATTATGGTACTTATTCAGGACTGTGAGAAATAAATTATTTTTAAAATAAATAATATAAAATTCATTTTATTTCAGTTTGCAACCAAATAAAGAAAAAATGTGAAAAAAGCTGAAGTTGTTATTTTTAATTACATTTTTTGCAGAAAGTTTGTGGAAGTTGCTTCTTTGTGTTAATGTCAATAAAACACCTAATAAATAACTATCTATCTATTTATCTATCTATCTATCTATCTATCTATCTATCTATCTATCTATTTATTTATTTATGCATGAGGAATTTACCTGCAGAGTTTTAACTTTAGGGCGGCACGGTGCCGTATCAGGGCTCCCACAATCCTCTGCACCAAGTTGTTAGCAATACTCAGAAAACATTCCGCAACAATTTCCACGGATCATTAATGCAACTGTGATTAAATAAAAATTAAGATATTTAGTTATTCAAAGTAAAGTCCCAGAAAATAATTCACAGTAAGTATAAACTAAATACGGTGGCGTAGTGGTGAGCACAACCGCCTCACGGCAGGAGTGGCCTGGGTTTGAGTCCTGGGCTCGGCAAAGGGGCTCCTCTGTGGAGTTTGCATGTTTACCCTGTGCTTGTGTGGGTTTCCTCCCACAGTTTAAAGACATGCTCATGAGGATATTTTGCTGTTCCAGGTTGCCCCTAGGTGTGTGTGTGTGTGTGTGTATGTGAAGGGTTGTGTGTGTGCTAACCCTGCAATAGTCTGTTGAGCTTTTCAGGGTATACCCTTCACCCATTGTCGGCTGAGATAGGCTCCAGCCTCCCCTCAACCCTGGTAGGATTAATCAGTTTGGCAAATGAGTATATTCTACTGCATGAATGATGCGATCTGATTGGTCTTCAGGATCCACGCAGTTATAACCTCCAGGTTTTTAAAGGTAAAAAAAAACCCACGTTATTTATAATTTAAATTTAAAACATGTTTAAATGAAGCTGTAATTGAGGGCAACCAAAGATAGAACAGCTCATTCTTTTACAGTGTGATGTAGGTGTGTGTGATTAATATGAAGCACCGGGGCTGATGGGAAATGTAGTCTGAACTGCTCTCAGTCCTGGCATGAAGCAGCGCTATTTAGAAATTTTAATTGAAACAATATTAATCTAATTTATTTTTCAAAATGATAGTTTAAGTGACTTTAAAATCTTTTTTAAAAATAATGTTCAATAAAAGAAATGTAAAACATATTTATTTATTAATCTGTTTATATATTTGTTTATTTTTTTATTTATTGCTGAAGAGGAAACACACTGCCCTTGTTTTAATAACTGTTTAATGCAAATATTCAGGTTTGATATCATTAATAAATAGAAATACACAACATTGATGACATCACTGGAAAAGGGAAAAATCATGATTATTTAAAATTGTTTTTTTTTTCTTTCCAGAAGAACTTCAGGAGCAACACCAGTGGGTAACTTAGTGACATGTGACAGTGAATCCTCTGCAGAATTGCAGATTTTGTCTGAAATGGATAGAGGAAGAAATAAAAGGCTGTAAGTTTGCGTTCAGGAGAGATTCGGTTTAACGCCGCTGATTCCAGAGGCCAGTTTAACCCTTTCACTTCCCTGGAATCACATCAGCACTGCGGCGCCTTCTTTCTGTCCTGTTATCTCACACTATATACAGTTTATAAAACTACAAATGGTTAGCACTGGGTCACATGACCTTCTGCTTATAACTGTAAAATTATAGACTCGTGGTCATGTGATCAACATCTTAAGCACTTATAAACATCTATACTGTCTGTCTGTCCGTCTCTCTTTAGTCTTTCTGCAAGTCTGTTTATTTTTAGACTGTCTGTCACTCTTAAGTCTGTCTGGACATCTGTTTGTCTTTAGTCTGTCTGTTTTTATTCTGTCTGTCTGCAAGTATGTCTCTCTTTCCTCTGTCTCTCTTTAGTCTGACTGGATGTCTGTCTGTCTTTAGTCTGTCTGCAAGTCTTTATCTCTACAAGTCTGTTTGTGTCTCTGTAGTCTGTCTGGATGTCTGTTTATCTTTAGTCTCTTTAGTCTGTCTGTCTTTGTGCAAATGAATGAATGAATAAATAAATAATAATAATAATAATAATAATAATAATAATAATACATTTGTAAGAAGTCACTGTAGTTGTTTATAAATGTAACCATCATATTAAACTCATCTCCTGAGTCCGGCTGAGTTAAAATGAAACTAAAGAATTTAACTTCATGTGCATGTTTGGAAACACTGTACACCACCACCACCACCACAACAACAACAACAACAACAACAACAATAACATGGTTTTAAATTTGTACATTTCACTTACACTGTGAATAATAAAGGGGGTTCAGTGGGCTAAATTACACACACACACACACACACACACACACACACACACACACACACACACACACACACACACACACACACACACACGTATTTTGGAGCTAGTTTGAAACATGGGCGGAGCTAAAGAAATGTAATCATCCAATCACACACTTGATCATATGACCTCACTGTTAGGTTTCATTATATTCCTATCTGACAAGAGTCGAATACATTTTCTATTATTTGGCAACATAAGTTATGTTAGCCAGCTGTGTATTTAGCCTATCATCATTGCTAGCAGTATCCGTTACATTGTCACATCATCAGGTTTGTGATTGGCTGATCAAATGTAGTGTAAACAGCGTGTGGTTTCCTAGCAAGTTAGTTAACGTTGGGTAAAGTCCTGCTGTGGTGATGAGACTCGTGATTGGCTGATTAAACAATATTGAACATAATCTTGAGTGTATTTATCCCGTGTTGTTAGTGACAGAGAAGTCACAGCGTAAGCAGAAAGAATTTCTGTAACATTGTGGACAAGTGTGATGTTGGAGAAGGTGATTCCATTTAACACATTTTAATTAGGAATTTTTACCACGGCCTTAAATTTTGAAAAGAATTTTTGACACAACAATATTCGAGCTTGTGAGTTCAGCTGAAACTCCTCAGTCCTCCCAAAATGACACCCTGATAAACTACAAGGCATGTGAAATAACACTTGTATCATCAATCTCTCTGTTTTTTTTTAACATCTGTTTCACAGCTGGATGTAAGTCGGTCTCTCTAGCAAATTTTCATCTCAGACTCTACATCCTTAAATCATCTGCACAGAATTCCCACCTCACAAAAGAAAAGTGATATGTTCCACTTTGCGAAAGAGCTCCTGTGTGACTGGGTCTGTTTTACGTGTGTGTGTGTGTGTGTGTGTGTGTGTGTGTGTGTGTGTGTGTGTGTGTGTGTGCGTGTGTGTTTGGGTTAGTGTGGGTTAGTGTGATGTACTAACCCCACTTCCAAAAACTTTCTTTAGAACCAGAGGATACTAATTGTTGAAGATTTGCAATTAAAATCTTTGCCTGCTACAAGACTGCAGCTGCTGAGTTCTTGGTCACCTTGATTCACCTTGTTCTTCATGATGCTCCATCCATTTTCAATAGGAGACAGATTTGGACTGTAGCAGGCAAAACATCCACACGATGAAGCCACGCTGTTGTAACTGGTGCAGAGTGAGACCTGGTATTGTCCTGCTGAACTACGCATGGACTTTTATGGAAGAGACATTGTTTCTCTAAAGCCCCAATATACAACTCTGTGTCAATGGTGCTTTCACACTCTTGTAAAACTCACCCATGCCATGGTCACTGATGCACCCCCATACTGTCACATATGCTGGCTTTTGTACGTTTTGCTGAAAGTTCATTTTCCTCATTGGCACGGCAAACTCAGTGTCCATTTTTCCTGAAAATGAGCTGAAATGTGGACTCATCTATCCACAGCACACAGTTCCACCGTCCATACACTGAGAAATGTTCCAATCAACTGATTAACAATTCTCTCACAAAGGTGTAAGCCATGCACGATCCTTACTTTCAATCCTTTCCTTTACAATCCATATTTAGTGGATGCTATTTTTAAACCCAATCATTATACCTCACCTGATAACAATTACTTTAGGACTGTTGCCTAAATATTCTGTAAACTTTTTAATCTTAATTAAACTCTGCCCCAACTGTTGTTGAGTGTGTTGCAGGAATCAAATTCTAAATTACAAAATACAATTAAGTTATTCAGTATAAACAAATGAAAATATTTTGTTTCATGTTGAATAACAAATCAAACAATTCAATTGTTCTAGCATTTTGGAAAATATCCAATCGATTTTGGAGCCAATCGATTTCTAGAATGTAAATGAGTATTTTACTCTTTCACAAAAATACATATAAGGTAAATAAAAAAGATTAAAGAGAATCTAATTATTATTCACACACTTAAGACTTAGTGACGCAGGAGCCTTCAGAAATCACCTTCAGGAGTGTATAGATGATGACAGCGATCATTTGGAGGATCATCTTTAAAACAAGTTTCATGTGAGAATATAATAATCTTATTATCTTCAGTGATTCTTTTTCATTTACCTTTAAAATGTGGAAGCTTTTATTGGGTCACCTTGTATAAGTACCAGTAAGGTTCTAGAATGGAACTGATTTTGGAACTGTACCTCAAACTGTGAGACCCAATCAGAGACTGTAGTATACTAATGAGCCAATTACTTTGTAGGATGCAGATGAGTATTATTGCGTCACTAAATATAAGAACCAATCAGGTTCAGGTTTACGTTACCCTGTAACTCTAAATTAACGAGTTATATATTTATATAGATGATTATAAATTTCCATTAATCCTGAAGCCTCAGTGTTATTGTTTATGATATAAAGTTATTCTTACTAGAACGGTTTTAATATTTGATATAAACATTACTATCTTACTGACACCCGTTTTGTTTTCACACCGTAAATGTTTGTTATTTAAATGTTTTTTTCGTATAAATAATTAGAACTTAGTGTTGTACAACATCCTGAAACTGCCACTGTTCATCTTTCTCATGTAACCCAAAAAAAACGTTAAATAAATACAATAGAAAAAGTTAAGACATGCTGTAGTAGGGTGTGTGTGTGTGTGTGTGTGTGTGTGTGTGTGTGTGTGTGTGTGTGTGTGTATCACAGTCATCTGGTCAGCATAACATCATGCACATTAAAATCTCCCGCAGAAAACATCAGGTCCGTATTAGAGAAAACATTTTAAAGTTCTCCGTTTTTATCTTCCAATTTTAGGAAAAGTCATTAATCTCCTCTAAACCTTTTAATCTTCTGCATTCCTCCCCTCCATCTGTCTGTCCATCTCTCTTTCTTTCGGCTTTATTTGGAAAACATGTTTCCCGTCAGTCTTTCTTTTCACCTTCTGAAAATCCCAGCAAGGACGAAGCTCAGGTTTAATTTGATCATCCAATCGCTAATTTCATCGCGTTATCACCAAGGTTACCTCACATTAACGACCTTAGCAGGCAAGCTTAACTAGCCAAGCTAGCTACTAGTGTACAGAACAATATAGTTTAATTTGATGGCTTGTAAACCTAGCTAGCTAGATTTTTGTCCCTTTCATAATTCTAAAATATTTACAGCTAGCATAATGCTAATGAGTTAGCTAGCAAGGTTTTAATTACACAATATAATAGTTAGCTACTGTAATAATAAAAAACATGGCTAATCGCATTAACTATCTTAGCCTCCTAGCAAAACATCATTATTGACCTAAAGTAAACTAGCACGCTAGCAAACCTGACTGGGCTCAAATAACAGTATAATAAAAAATTGCTGAAATTTATCCTTATGATGTTTATTGCTAACAAACTTGGCTCCTTAAATTAACTTTTAAATAATTTATCTATTATCATCTAGCATACTTTAGCTAATTGATTACTTTAGCTAATTTATTACCTCCTGGTTTTGGTAAATTAATCAGACTATAATTATTTAATGCTAGGTGACTTGTAAAATAACTTAACATTAAACAAGAACTGATACCGTGTTTCACCGATAATAAGACCTACCCTAAAAATAAGAACTAGCTAAATCCAAATTTTGTCCGCATCTTCCCCTCATTTTTTATGAATGCACGCGCGCCAGCGCTATTTACAGCAGCACCGCGGAGGAGAGACAGAAAAAGAGGAAGTTAAGGGAACA
>JAOUQZ010000014.1:17882072-17892328 GCA_028564935.1 Neosilurus hyrtlii | reverse complement strand
CTCTTCCTCTCCCCCCCTCCCCCCCCCCCCTCTCTCTCCCTCTCTCTCCCTCTCCCCTCTTCTTTCTCTCTCCCCCCTCTTCTCTCTCTCTATCTCTGTGTGATGGACTCGAGGTGTTTGTGATAGTTTTATGTTGATATTTTGGATTTCACTGATATGAGGGTCAGAATGAAAATAAAAAATTTGCATACTGAGTGTCAGTGCATTCCTCTGTGTACACTCCCTCCATCACAGTGTGGATCTACTGGTTTGGCACTTGCACAGGAGTGTGTGTGTGTGTGTGTGTGTGTGTGTGTGTCTGTGTGTGTGTGTATGTGTGTGTGTGTGTGTCTGTGTGTGTGTGTGTGTGTGTGTGTGTGTGTGTGTGTGTGTGTGTGTGTCCTCTCTCACTACCATTTTACAGCCCAGACCAGTTTAGGGTCTCATACCAGAACCTTTCCTTCCCTTTTCTTTCACATTGTATTTCAATCCCTCCCTCCCTCCTTCCCACTTTTTTTCCTCTCCTTTTTTCTTCCTTCCTTCCCTCCTTCCTTCCTCCCTTCCTGCTTTTCTTTCCTTCCTTCTTTCCCTCCTCTTTTCTTTCGTCTGTCCCTCTCCCTTTCTCTTCCTTCCTTTCCTCCATCCTCCTTTTTTCTTTCCTTCTCCTATATTCCTACCTTCCTCCACTTTCCTCAGTTCCTTCCTTCCCTCCCTCCCTCCCTCGGAGTGATTTAATCTCGTCCTGTGTATAATGGAGGCGTTTGCTTGGTTGTAGTGTACTGACCCTGTGTGGTGTAATTACATGTTTATTATAATAACTGTAACATTAATAACACAATAAAAGGTCCGAGACAGACTTTATTTGATATCACAACCCTTTTTTTTTTAAAGAGAAATGTTTTTCCTATGAACATCTTGATTGGAAGTACTCAGAGGTCCCATCGCGTAACTCCTCCCTCGCTCCGAACACGTGTAGAAGCTCGGTCCGTCCGTCTGTCGCACTTCAGTTTCCGGACATTTGCTTGGGGCTCGCTGAAGCCGGGGCTTTTAGACTTGGTATTCTGGATCACTACTGTGGGTGCTAGGATGAGTTTGTGTGTGAGTGACCTTGACCTACTTTTCAGGGTCACAGAGGCAAAAGAAACTGTATATTCTGTTTCCGGATATTTACGTGCCGCGAGCTGATGCCGGGGCTTTCAGACTTGCTGTGCTTGTTCTGTATCGATATATTATGAAATGGTCCTTCAGGCGGGAGCATCTGGACCCCTGTGGTCTATTTTTTCCCTGTTAAAGCATTAAAGCCGGTGTTTCCACGGTGATATTGCGGTACATGAAGAATTTATACAGGACCGTGTATAGCAGAGGATCCGGTGTCGTGTACAGCGCTAACATCTAATTATACACGGATTAGTTTATAACTTACTTAACAATAAGCACACCATCGCTCACTTCTCTACTCCGTGTGTGTGTGTGTGTGTGTGTGTGTGTGTGTGTGTGTGTGTGTGTGTGGTAAAATTTCCTGCTTTTTTTTCCTCTTCGCCTGATTTCTGTTAAACCTGTTCTGTGCAGGCTTCTCTCTTTCTCACTCATACACACCCATACAAAACACACTGTCACACACTCACACACACAAACACACACACAATGTTGTTGCCAAACCTGTTTCTCATATGCACGTGTGTGTGTGTGTGTGTGTGTGTGTGTGTGTGTGTGTGTGTGTGTGTGTTTGTTAGACCTGAATCTGTGGAGGCCAGCCCTGTAGTGGTGGAGAAGTCCAGCTATCCTCATCAGATCTACAGTAGCTCTCACCACTCGCACAGCTACATCGGCCTGCCTTACGCCGTGAGTACACACCTCGCTCTCACACACACACTCTCGCTCTCTTTTCCTTGTGTTCCTCACCATCCCGGGAAGAGCGCAGGTATGTTTTGGTGATCTTTGTCCATGCGTTCATGTGACGGATGGGGTAAAGGGGTGCAGCAGAGCAGGTTGATAAATCATGGACGTGGAAGTTATCTGTGTTGAAGGTGGTACAGCAGTTACAGTCTCTCCTTAAAAGTTCAGCAAAAACAAAGAAATGAAGTCATCTTCTGGAGGGTTCTTTTGAGTTGTCGTTGTAAATGATTTGAATCAGAATCAACTAACTGAATCGATCTTCCTTCACTGAACAAAATCACTTTGAGATCGAATTGTTCACTGAATCAATCCACTTATTTATCGACATTAATTGATGCGAATCATTTTCTCTTCATTATGAAATGCTACTGAATTAAAAGGGAATGATTCACTGAGTCAAATTGTATTTTAGTGAATTGCGATGATTTGAATTTGATTTGAATAATATATATTTTTTTAATTTACCAAAAGTAAAACTGAATTAAAATGTATTTCTGTCCTTTTGTCTTTCTGATTTTCTTCCCTTCCTTCCTTTCTTCCTGAATTTAATTTATTTGAATAATTCTTTCTGTTGAACCGAATTGAATTGATAATGAATCATTGAGTCGAATGACTGTTTAATGAACCGATTCGATTTGAATCATTGTTAGAATTATAATATCTCGGTGAATAATCACAATGAGAAGCGTCTTAAAGCTGTTCCGCTCTTTGGTGAATCAAATCCTTCTTCATTTAGAGAAAAGTGAAATGAATCACTGATTTGATTCAGTTTGACTGAGTTGAATTGAGATGATTTGAATCATTTTCTACATTTAATTAGAAAATAAAGAATCGTCGCGGCCTAAAGGTTCCGCCTGTCTACGGTGGCGTTGTGTCAGAGCGAGAATCATTTTAAATGGATCTAAGATTTCTTTGTTGCTATGGAAACGCACATGACACCCCAACATCCTGCGCTGAGTTAGTAGACCGATCCGTAGGCGCCTCTGTACCTGGAGTGAAGAGTGTAGTACATTATAACTGGAGAGAGAAATACAGAACATGCACCTGCTCTACACTCGTCTGCACCTGATCATTTCCTTCCTCACTGCGTAGTAACTCTTTAACATGTCAGGGGTAAATCAGGCTCTGTTTTGCCCTCACGCACACAAGCGTGCTGTGAAGCATAAATATTTCCCTCTCTGTCAGTAGTTCCTCTCTGTGTGTGTGTGTGTGTGTGTGTGTGTGTGTGTGTGTTAACTATTAACTCCTGACAGGAGAATCGAACATATGGGGAAAAATGTGTGTGTGTGTGTGTGTGTGTGTGTGTGTGTGTCTCAGGATCACAACTATGGCGCTCGGCCGCCCCCGACGCCCCCCGCGTCCCCCCCACCGTCGGTGTTGATGCGTCCGGGTGACGGTGTGTTCGGGCAGGACGAGGCGTCCCGAGGCACCACACTGAGCACGTCGGAGGACGGCAGCTACGGAGCTGACATCACGCGCTGCATCTGTGGCTTCACTCACGATGACGGCTACATGATCTGCTGCGACAAGTGCAGGTGTGGAGTGTGCACATGCACATCACAAACACACACACACACACTTTCACACGCAGAGCTCTTCTGCACTGATACATGGACTGACTCTTACAGCTGCTATAGACACTTATTCTGTGTGTGTGTGTCAGTGTGTGGCAGCATATAGACTGTATGGGTATCGATCGCCAGCACATTCCCGAGACGTACCTGTGTGAGCGCTGCCAGCCGCGAAGTCTCGACCGCGAGCGCGCCATCCTGCTACAGACCAGGAAGAGAGAGAACATGTCCGGTGAGTCCTCGTCACACGCACACGCACACACTTTACCCTGTATTAAACGTAATCATAAATGTAGAACTTGATCAACATCTTTAAACAGGAACAAGTTTGGATAAAGACTTTTACTGACTGCCTTAATAAGAGGATCTCACAAGGAAGTACACACAGTGTTATACGAGAGAGTAACGCTGTTCTCATGCCTGGACAGTGGGGTCTCAAGAGGACATGCAGTATATAATAAACCCACTCTGCTGCCCCCTGCAGGAATCTCACTGTCATAACACGCTGTATATAAAAGCACTTCTCTCTCTCTCTCTCTCTCTCTTTCTCTCTCTCTCTCTCTCTTTCTCTCTCTCTCTCACTTCTCTCTCTTTTTCTCTCTCTCTCTCACACTTCTCTCTCTTTCTCTCTCTCTCTCTCTCAGACTTCTCTCTCTTTCTCTTTCTCTCTCTCACTTCTCTCACTTCTCTCTCTTTCTCTCTCACATGCACTTTCTCACGTGCACTTGTTCTCTCACGTGCACTTTCTCTTTCTCTCTCACGTGCACTTTCTTTTTCTCTCTCACATGCTCTTTCACTCTTACGGTTACTTTCTCACATGCGCTTTTTCTCTCACGTGCACTTTCTCTCTCTTTCTCTCACGCGCACTTTCTCTCACATGCACTTTCTATATCTCACGGTCACTTTCTCTCTCGCATGCACTTTCTCTTTCTTTCTCACGTGCACTTTCTCTATCTCACATGCACTTTCAATTTTTTACGTGCACTTTCTCTCTCACGGTCACTTTCTCTCTCTCACGTGCACTTTCTCTCTCTCACGTGCACTTTCTCTCACATGCACTTTCTCTCTCTTTCTCACATGCACTTTCTCTCTCTTTCTCTCTCATGTGCACTTTCTCTTTTTCACGTGCACTTTCTCTCTCACGGTCACTTTCTCACGTGCACTTTCTCTCTCTCTCTCACATGCACTTTCTCTCTCTTTCTTTCTCACATGCACTTTCTCACTCACATGCACTTTCTCTCCCTCCCTCTCTCTCTCTCACGTGCACTTTCTTTCTCACGTGCGCTTTCTCTCTCTTTCTGTCTCACATGCACTTTCTTCCTCCCTCTCTCTCTCTCTCTCTCACATGCACTTTCTCTCTCTTTCCCTCTCACGTGCACTTTCTCTCTCTCTCTCTCTCCCTCCCTCACTCTCACAGGCATGGGATTTCACGATCGCCCTTGGTGATTAAAAATGTTTAGGATGAGTAATATGATCAGTGAATTCTATAATTAGTCGTCCTCTCGGCGAATCGGCAAAAACTAGGGGATGAGTATTCATGCGTATCAGTTTGTCCGAGCAAAAATGCCGTAATTGAAATAATATCCAGTATATAGAACTTACCAAGTGGAATAATGAGCGCTCTTATTCATTGTTAGTGAGTGAACCTGACATTTGACCAATCACGTTCCGTGGTGGACTGGCTTCCTTCCATATTGCCGCAGATAAACTCAATAAATAATGTGGAAGTGCATTCATGCTGCCAAACGCCCAGCTCCAAAACGTGTTACGGAAGAGGAGCGAAGAGTCTCTCAGCGTGCCTACAACGCAAACAAACGCCAACGCCAGTACCTGCTGAAACGGAAGGACTCACAGTCCCGGTCAGTGGGGGGTTAGTTAACTTTAAAGGTCCGAATCCTTTAGTGCATCGGGACAGACTCCGGCAGGAGCCCACCGTGACTGTGACAGCAGTGATATGGACTCGGACGGATGGTCAGACTGTGAGCTGATTGAAGAGTCTGTTGCAGTGGAGACTGAGTGGAGTTTTCGTCACAGACACGAATCCTGTTGAAAAGTCAGATTCACTCTGTTTAATAAAAACTTGATCATGAACCAGATTTTCTGTTTTGAATGTTTATTGGATTTCAGTCATTTTATTGGGCCGAAGAATACGAACCTCACTCGTCCTGCAGGCCAGGAAATATAGTGAAGGACCAGTACTTCTGTTTACCTCACTGGCCCTGATCTCTCTCTCTCTCTCTCTCTCTCTCTCTCTCTCTCTCTCTCTCTCTCTCTGTTTTTTTCTCTCTCCCTCTGTCTCTTTCTCTCTCTCTCCCTCTGTTTCTCTCTCTCTCTCCCTCTGTTTCTCTCTCTCTCTTTTCGCTCTCTCTGTATTTCGTCCCCCTTCTCAGGAAGTATCACAGTATAATTTCATATGTAATAATTTGCGTTTCAGAGTGAAAACAGCAGTGAAATTTGATAATTACAGAATTACTGCATTTCTTTATTATTCTGTTTTACTCCATATCAATATTTATTTTCATTTTAATAAATTTAATTAATTTACCGTAAAGGATTAAACTTCATAATAGTAAATAAATTATTATATGTTTAACATTTTAAAAATAAATGTTATGAATATTAACATTTATATTTCTTATTTTTCTTTTTGTGTGGTTGTATATATATTAGTTTTTTGTTATTTAATTAAATTCTTAATTAATATTAAAAAAGACTTTCTAAAAATTCAAGTATTTAAAGGAAATTAATAATATAAGTATTAAACCAAATTGAAGTAGTTTTTAAATACATTTTTGTAGAATTCTTTTATTATATATTTTAACTTTTTTTACTTTTATTATAACTTTTTTGTTATAACTACGTTTATTAACATTTGTAAACACTCAATGTCACAAAAATAACTTATTTATTTTATATTTATTTATCCTTTTTATATATAGATTTATATACAGACTATGACGTAACATGGGACGCAGGAGTAAAGTATAGTGTGTGTGTGTGTGTGTGTGTGTGTGTGTGTGTGTGTTTCAGATGGAGACACGAGTGCTACAGAGAGCGGCGATGAAGTTCCTCTGGAGCTCTACACCACCTTCCAGCACACGCCGAGCAGCATCACGCTCACCACCGGCCGCCTCGGGAACAAACAGAACGACAAAAAACGCAAGAAGAGTGGAGAGAAGGAACCAGCCCCACCCGCCCGTGCCAAGAAGGTACGTACACACACACACACACACACACACACACACAGCTCTGACTCTCGTGACTCTCTTCATATCTCTTTGTTCAGGCGTTTCGAGAGGGCTCCAGGAAGTCAAACAGAGTCAAGGTGGGTCACATGACTACATGACTACCCAACAGTGTGTTTATCAGTGTGTGTTAGGAAGTCATTGTGTGTGTGGGTCGTATTAGGAGGTGTTGTTTGTGTGTATTCTCAGGGCTCGGCTCCGGAGTGCGAGCCCATGGACTCTCCGTCTCTGTGGGAGAGTAAGGTGAAGACGTGGATGGAGCGCTACGAGGAGGCGAGCACCAATCAGTACAGCGACGACGTGCGAGTGCTGCTGCGTGTAAAAGAGGCCCGGGATGGCAAAACGCTCGCCTACAACACACACCCTGCTGCCTTCAAGCCACCTGTAGAGGTACACACGCACACACACACACGCGCGCACACACAGAGCTTCACTCCAGGAGTGTGTATGCTGATTGTATCGGGTTCTTTCAGAGTCAGGTGCAGAAGAATAAGCGTATACTGAAGGCGGTGCGGGACCTAGCCGCAGACTCTCTGCTGATCGAGTACAGGGGGAAGTTCATGCTCCGCCAGCAGTTCGAGGCTAACGGCTACTTTTTTAAAAGGTGATGGGTTCAAGAAGTGTTGTTTGTTTTATATAGCATCAGTTGCACAATCTTTATTACCATAAAGGGGCAACAGGAAGTGCATTGACGTGTCGTGTCACATCGTGTCTCTGCAGGCCGTACCCGTTCATATTGTTCTACTCCAAGTTTGACGGTTTGGAGATGTGTGTGGACGCGCGCAGCTTTGGAAACGAAGCTCGATTTATTCGCCGCTCCTGCACGCCCAATGCAGAGGTGACGTGGCTTCACCATCATCATATGACATCGTGTTGCAGCAACAACAACTGAAATGAGCACAAATTTTATTTCCTGTTCCTGTTTCAGGTGCGTCACGTGATTGAGGACGGCATGCTGCACTTGTACATCTACTCGCTGAGGTCGATACCTAAAGGCAGCGAGATCACCATCGGGTTCGACTACGACTACAGCAACTGGTAAGTGTGTACACACACAGAAATTCCTAGAGCTCACTACAGCGTACTGACATCTTATGCATGATCAAACACAGGCATTCACCAATATTCTCCCCGCCATTCACCGTCAAACACCGACTTTCACCATCAAACACCGGCACTTGCCGTCAGACACAGACTTTCACTGCCAAACACCGCCATTCGCCATCAAACACAGACTTTCACTGCCAAACATTGACATCCTCCCCGCCATTCGCCATCAAACACTGACTTTCTCCCTGGAATTCACTGTCAAACACCGACTTTCACCATCGAACACCGGCATTCACCATCAAACACCAATATTCTCCCTGGTCATTTGCCAGCAAACACTGACTTTCACTGTCAAACACTGACATTTTCCCCAGCATTTACCGTCAAACACCAGCTTTCACCATCGAACACCAGCATTCTTCCTGGCATTTGCTGTCAAGCACTGACATACTCCCTGGCATTCGCTGTCAAACACTAACTTTCACATTTGCCGTCAAACACCGACTTTTACCATCAATCACTGGCATTGTCCACGTCATTTGCCATTAAACACCGACTTTCACCTTCAAACACTGACATTCTCCCCGGCATTTGCGGTCAAACACCGACTTTCACCATCAAACACCGTCATTCTCCCTGCCGTTTGCCATCAATCACTAACTTTCACCATCAAACACCAACATTCGCTCTGCCATTTGCTGTCAAACAGCGACATTTTCCCCTGCATTCCTCATCACACACCAACATTCTCTGACAAAAACGCAGACATTGTCATTCTCAGTCATTCACCAGCAAACACTGACGTTTTCCATCAAAGGCGCATGTTCTCTGTCAAACACCGACGTTCTCTGTCATTCAGTATCAAACACAGACGTTCTCCGTCATTCTCCTTCGAACGCCGACGTTCACCGTGCATTACTAAACTCTGTTCTGATTGGATCGGTGGAATCACCATGGAGAGTCCAATCAGGACTCGAGTTCAGCCACCAAGTCTCCTGTAGTTTAGGGTCTTTATTTCAGCTCTTCTTCTTCCAGGAAGGATGAGATCTGAAAAAGTTTCATTTATTAAACCCCTATTTTAAACCCCTGTAGAGCTGAGAACTGGATCATAAAACAGGCAAGACAAGGAATTACCTCTGACATCACAATAGGAAAACTACCAGTAATTTCTATGATGTAACAGTAAGGGAGCACTGTGGGCTACTACTGTAAGATCACAGAAATATATGACATCACATCACCGTAATATGAGGTATGTGTGTGTGTGTGTGATTTCAGTAAATATAAGGTGGACTGTGCGTGTGTAAGAGGGAATCAGGAATGTCCTGTTCTCAAACACAACCTGGAACCTACGGAGAACATGGGATCTGCTACACGACGTAGAGGAAGGAAGGATAAAGAGCCGGCGATGCGGGACGAGACGGGACAGAACCAGAACCTCACCCTGGACTGTGACGGACCCAAGGGCAAAACGAACAATGAAAGCAAACAGAGGAAGCTGTCTCCACTCCGAGTGTCCATCTCTAACAACCAGGTACACACACACACACACACACACACACACTTATTCACCCTGCATTTATTTTTACACATTTCATAATATCTTTATTTTACATTTGTTTGTTTACTCTTATTGCATGTTTGTTTCTTTATCATGTTGTCAGCCATTGTGTTCTCCATCCTCCTCACCCATCCATCCTCTACATCCCTCTTTCCTCTCCTCTCTGTTTTTATCTCATCTCTGCATGAGGAACACAGTAATCTGTCCTTCCTGCTTTGTGGTATTTACACATCCAGTGTACATACTTACTTTAAAAGCACAGGGGTGTTGAAGAGATTCGGAATTGAACTGTTGGGCTCCAGACCAAAGCCGTTTTCTAGGCAGTAGGTTAGTCCAGTGCTGATTTAGCCTGGGTTACTCGCGCAGGTCGTTTTTAGCCTGGGTTATTCTCTCATGTATGTAGTCTTTTTTTCCAGTCTGGGTTACTCTCTCATGTGTTTGTGGGTTTTTTGTTTGTTTGTTTGTTTGTTTGTTTGGGTTACTCTCTCATGTCTGTAGTTATTTTTAGCCTAGGTTATTAGCCTGGGTTACTCTCTCAGGTCGTTTTTAGCCTGGGTTGCTCTCATGCATGTAGTTTTTCTTAGCCTAGGTTACTCTCTTGGGCAGTTTTTAGCCTGGGTTACTCTGTCATGTATAGTTTTTCTTAGCCTGGGCTACTCTCTCAGGTAGTTTTTAGCCTGGGTTACTTTCTCAGGTAGTTTTTAGCCTGGTTTACTCTCTCATGTCTACAGTTTTTTAGCCTGGTTTACTCTCATGTATAGTTTTTCTTAGCCTGGGTTACTCTTTCATGTATGTAGTTTTTCTTAGCCTGGGTTACTCTCTCATGCATGTGTTTTTTCTTAGCCTGGGTTACTCTCTCTCATGCATGTGTTTTTTCTTAGCCTGGGTTACTCTCTCATGTATGTGTTTTTAGCCTGGGTTACTCTCTCATGTATGTAGTTTTAGCCTGGGTTA
>JAOUQZ010000014.1:17863494-17879438 GCA_028564935.1 Neosilurus hyrtlii | reverse complement strand
TAGGGGGTTGTAGAAAAATTCTTAGATTTCTCCTTAAATTAATTTTACTATGTAAAGCTGCTTTGTGACAATGTCAGTTGTAAAAAGCGCCATACAAATAAAACTGAATTGAATATTTGACTCTCGGTGACGGCACAAGATGATCTGGCAATAGGACAGGGGAAACGTGGGCCTTTAATCTACGAGAGGCAATGGGGAACAGGTGGAATTAATCAGGGCGGAGCAGACAATAACAGCACACACAAAGAGGAAGTCAGATGACCTGGAACCTGTCGGGCCTGGTGTATCCGGATGCTGTCTCTAGAAATTGTTGATTAAATTGTGATTGACGATGAAGCTCGCGGGTATCCAGGAGCGCTCCTCAGGTCCGTCCCCCTCCCAGGCCACCAAAAACTCCCCCGATCCCTCTTACGTACCGCGAGAAGACTTTTGACCACGCAGACCAGTCTACCTTCCACCATCTTGGGCGGCGGTGGGGGCTTGGTGGGTGGCACCAGACGACTCTCTCGGACTGGCTTAAGCTTGCTGACATGGAAGGTTGGGTGCACTCGCGAACCTGGGGAGTTTATGTCAAACAGAGACAGGGTTAATCATCTTGGACCAACAAACCTGGGAGCTAATTTCCTGGTGTGGACATGTAGGGGCAGGTCCTTGGTGGAGAGCCAAACTTTTTGGCTGGGTGTGTAGACAGGTGCAGGTCGGCGATGACGGTCCACTGCCATCTTTATAGGGGACTGCCCCCTAAGGAGTATCCGCCTAGTCGTGGCCCAGATCTTTCTGCACCTCCTGGCCAAGACATGGGCTGAGGGCACCATCACCTCCTCTTCGTTGGCAGAGAAGAGTGGCGGTTGATATCCATGGACGACCTGAAAGGGTGAGAGTCCGGTGGCTGCATTAGGGAGTGAGTTATGGGCATACTTCACCCATGTAAGGTGTTCACTCCAGGTAGTCTGGTTCTGCACCACCAAGTACCTCAGGCAGGTCTCCAGTTCCTGGTTCAGCCGCTCTGTCTGGCCGTTGGACTCCGGGTGGTAGCCGGATGATAGGCTAACGGTGGCCCCAAGGCACTGAAAAAACTCTTTTCAAAACCCCGATATGAACTGTGGACCCCTGCCGGAGACAATGTCTTTGGGAAGACCATGAATGCGGAAGACCCACGAAATCAGGACTTGAGTGGTGAAGTGGGTCATCTTGGAAAAACAGTGGACCACTGTCAGCACTACTGTGTTGCCTTTTGATGGAGGCAGACCCGTGACGAAGTCCAGGGAAATGTGTGCCACTGGTAGCGGCTGGAGAAGACCCATTCAGGCCTGTCTCGACGTCTTGCTTCTGGCGCAGACAGGGCAAGCTGCGACATACCCCACCATGTCCTTGGCAAGGGAGGGCCACCAAAACCACTGCTTGACCAAAACCACAGTTCTCTTGACACCAGGATGACAGGTTAGCAAGGATGTGTGCCCAATGTATCACCTAAGAACGCAATGCTACGAACAACCGGTTGCGAGTACGGCCCTCGGGAGTGGGTACCCCCTGACTCACCCGTTGCACATCACTTTCTATCTGCTCCTACCATACTGTTGGGAGGTAGGATAGGCTCCGGTTACTTGGCAGCCAGTTCTGGTTCATACAGGTGGGACAGAGCATCTGGTTTGGTGCTACGAGAGCCTGGCATGTAGGAGAAGGTGAAGCAAAACCGACTAAAAAAGAGAGCCCACCAGGCTTGCCGTGAGTTTAACCTTTTGGCTGACTTGAGGTACTTCAAGTTCTTGTGATCCGTCCACACCAGGAAAGGTTGATCCGCCCCTTCCAGCCAATGTCTCCATTCCACCAAGGCCACTTCGATGGCCAGCAGCTCCTGATTCCCAACTTCATAGTTCCTCTCTGCTGGAGAAAGCTTGCAAGATAGGAAGGCACATGGATGAATCCTGTCATCTTTGGGGAATTGCTGTGATAAAATGGCCCCCACTCCTGCACTGGAGGCATCCACCTCCATGATGAACTGAAGCTTGTGGTCGGGCATCTTCAGGACCGGTGCTGTGGTGAACAGTCTCTTTAGTTTTTGGAACGCCCCCTTAGCCACTGGACTCCACTGAAAAGTAACTTTGGGAGAGGTTAGTGCATGTAGCGGTGCTGCCACGGAATTGAAAATGCGGATGGATTTCCGGTAAAAGTTGGCAAACCCCAGAAATTGCTGCACTTTCTTCCATGATGTGAGGGGCGGCCAGTTAGAGACAGCACTAACCTTTTCTGGATCCATCTGGATGTGGTTTGGGGAAAGATAAAACCCAGGAATGAGACTGAGGAAGCGTGGAACTCGCATTTCTCCACCTTCACGAAGTTTGTTCTCCCATAGGGGACTCAGGAACTGACGGACATGATGCTGGTGGGTGGCAAGATCAGGGGAGAAAATAAGGACATCATCCAAATACACAAAGACAAAGTCATTCAGGTACTCACGTAGGACCTCATTAATGAAACCCTGAAAGATGGCTGGGGCGTTGGTCAGTCCAAAGGGAACTCATGGTGGCCCGTGGGAGTGTTAAATCCTGTCTTCCACTCGTCTCCCTCACGTATCCTGACCAGATGATATGTGTTTCGCAGGTCCAACTTGGTGAAGATTTGGTCCTGTTGAAGCATTTCAAAGGCGAAGAAAATGAGTGGAAACGGGATCCAGTTCTTGATGGTGATGTCATTCAGCGCGCTGTAGTCTATACACGACCAGAGCGAGCCATCCGTTTCCCCACAAAAAAGAAACCTGCACCAGCTGGTGATGAGGATGGGTGAATGTTGCCGGTTCGCAGCGAGGCTTGCTCTTGGTGACGGCACAAGACGATCTGGCAACAGGACAGGGGAAACGTGGGCCTTTTATCCACGAGAGGCAATGGGGAACAGGTGGAATTAATCAGGGCGGAGCAGACAATCACAGCACACACAAAGAGGAGGTCAGGTGACCTGGAACGAGAGGAGAGCCAAAACAGATCATAACACAGGCATAACCCTAACAATTCTGATGGGACATCACACACACAAACACACACATACACATACAAACACACACACATACAAACAAAAATACACACACACACACACACACACACACACACACAAATACATATGATGATCTTGATGGTGATATGATGATATTATGATGATCTAGACAGTGATATAATCATAATATGATGATCTAGACAGATCATATTTTAAAATTTTTTAGGAATTATTGTGTATTAACATACAACGCTAACATGCTAATAAAGATAAATAAATGACATGTTTAGGACTGAAGGCTCCTGTGGGCTCCAAATAAGTGGAGCTCCTAAATTAATTTTACTTTTAAATGTTTAAATTTGGGATTTTGATTCTCTCACTTCCTCCAGAAAAAAACAAATAGGTGTTTAAATCTGTGTTAAATGGATGCTTTCTTTTTTTGTAATTTTAAGACGTTTTATTTATAAATAAAAAAAAATCTATATGTAACCATAAAAATAATGTTGCATTTTTCCTTCCTGGTGATGATGATGAATGAGAAACACTCCTCCATGTAGATGTGTGAAACTGGGTGGGGTGCAAAGGGTGGGTGTGTGTGAGGGCCAGTAGGGCAGGAGGCGTGACCTCGCGCTGGTGCTATAAGAGCAGGCCCTATGGGGAGAAGTCATCTCAGATTCCTTTCTCAGCTCCTCTCTTCTTCTACATAAACATGGACTCCTGGACTTCATGTCACGACTCTGATGACGTGCTGATGTTTGACTCCTCTGTCAAGCTGGAATCAGACGAGGATGAGCATGTCCGGGCCCCCGGGGGCCTCCACGAGGCCGGGAGCTGCTTACAGTGGGCCTGTAAAGCCTGCAAGCGTAAAGCCAGCAGTGTGGACCGCCGTCGTGCTGCCACCATGCGAGAGAGACGCAGGCTGAAGAAGGTGAACCACGCGTTTGAGGCTCTGCGTCGCTGCACGTCAGCCAATCCCAGCCAGCGTCTTCCCAAAGTGGAGATCCTGAGGAACGCCATCAACTACATCGAGAGCCTGCAGGAGCTGCTGAGGGAGCGGGTGGAGAACTACTACAGCCGAGAGAGCAGCTCTGAACCCGCCAGTCCATCATCATCATCCACCTGCTCAGACAGTACGGTGTGTAACACGCCTTCAAAACACCGCACTGCACGGCGTACATGCTCACGGACCCCGATGGAATCATTACTTCATACACACTTTCACTTTAATCCATTCATTCATTTATTCATTCATTCATTCATTCATTTTCTGAAGCACTTAATCCTAATTAGGGTCGTGGGGTGGCTGGCGCCCATCTCAGCCGACTCTGGGCAAGGGCAGAGTACACCAGGAACAGCTTGCCAGGCCATCGCAGGGCTTTACTTTCATCCCAGCTGTATAAACAATCTACCGCAGTGAAATGTTTTTAAATCATTTATAAATTACTTTTATCTTTCATTAAAATATTTTTTCATTTTGTAATTAAAAAATCTTCATCTGGTAATTAATTAAATCATTAGACGTACAGAAATTATAAACAAAACAGTCACATTACACTAATTTACCAAAAAAAAAAAAAAGCAATAGCAGATAAAAATGACTCTTTTTTTGAAATATAATTTTTAAAAAATCTAAACTTGATTTAAATAAAAAGGAAGTGGATCATGAGATTTAAAAAAATTGTCAAAGGTTGTCCTTCGTTTAAAAGTTACATTTTTACTTAGATTTTATTAAGGCATAAATATAATTAATTCTTATTTAAATATCCATATTAAACTGATTTATATTACACACGTCTGAAGAAAAATCTTCACTTTAATTATAAATGTATTTTATATTTTTGTACTTGAAATCGTGTTTCTTTTAATTTAAACAATATTTATTTATGACGATCCTAACAAAGTGCATTAGTGGGTATTTAGTGCATGATGACTGGGTGTTGATGTCCTGCAGGGCACCATGGGATTTTTGTTCACTTTAATGTTTTGATTTACCAAAGCAGGAACTTTATTTTAACTTTTTTTTTATTCTAACTTTATTTTATTACCTTCTAAACTTTGAATTTTGCATCTTTTTCTCTTTCATTTTCTTAACACATTTCTCTTTATTACCTTCTCTTTACTACCCCACAAAATCAACAGAGAGAAGAATTAATAACCACATAGTTAAAGATGCAAAAAAAGCAATAAAATCATCATCATAATAATAATAACAACAACAACAACAACAACAATAATAATAATAATATGAAGATGAAGATGAAGATGATGATGTTTGAAGCTGAATAAGATCTTCAGTATCTCAAGGTTTTTTCCCCCTCTGTGTTTAAACAGTAAAATTCTCTTCCTTATAATAAATCTCTGTGCACATCTGTCTCATTTTTAACGCCATTGTATTAGCTTACCGTGTCATGTCTGGGCTCCGAGGCGTAAGATTTTATTAGCGTGACGTCCAAATCATTTTTTATCACTCGAAAACAATTTGAAGGAAGAATTTTAAAATGGTTATATTTATATTAATAGTTAATAGTTTATTAACTTTTTGTTTTAATAGTTTATAATGTTTTGTACCTCAGTGTCGTAGTTTTTATTCTGAAAAGTAAGCAGAGATTTGATTTTTTTCCCACTTGATTCTTTTTTACAACCTAATGAAGCCTGAGTTAATCCTCATGGTTCCTGCCAGGACGTTCTGCTCGTTTTCTCTCTCACAGAGTGGTCTTGCACGGTCCGGTGTAGTTTTCACTCCCAGATCGATTCGGCACGCTCGCAGCCCAGCCTGGCGTGGGAGTTCCTCCTCCTCTCTCTTTTAATGACTGCTGTGAAATAAAGAAGCAACTGCTGAGGACTTTTTAAATCCGCCAAGTGTGACTAAAGACTCAAAAAATGTGCTGAAAAAAGTTTTTTACATAAAAAAAATAATCTCAGAGAATTAATCATTTTAAATGTGATTATTTAACAGTGGTAGATTTTAAATTATAAAATGTTTTATGATAATTTCACCGCTAACACGCTAAAATATTTTACAGCTTTAATTTTAGCATCATAAAAATAAACTCCAAATTATTTTTTATTTGAAGTTCAAAAATAAAACATTTAATATTTTTAAAAATTAGGAAAAAAACACAACCTGAGAAAGTAAAATTCTTTTACATTATTTAGAAAATAGAAATGAAAAAAGTTCGAGTTCTGAAGTGCTTAATCCTAATTAGGGTTCTCATCCAATCCTAATCTGGATCTCAGCCAACTCTGGGCTAGGGCAGAGTACAACACCCTGAATTAAAAAATTTAAACGAATAAAACAGGAATCAATTATTTAATACGAATGATGCTAAATTATTATGTTTATAAATTGTTTTTATTTTATAAAATGAAAAGTATTTAATATACCAGTTTATAATTATATTGTATTTTTAGGTTTATATTCTAATAACACTGTTTACGTTTTGATTATTTGCTTATTTGTTTATATTTTATTTAACCATTTGATGTCTGTAGTATATTTCGGCTTGTGATGTACATTAAGTTTTATTGTGTTGTTTTTGTTTTTGTGCAGCCTGAGTGCAGCTCCCTCTGGTCTCAGATCAGTTTAAACACCGCACCAGTGTACAGTTATGAGGGTCAGAGCAGTAAGTGGGCAGATCTTTCATCAGGGTTACATCATCACCATTACATCATCATCATCATCATCATCATCACATCATCACCATTTTCATCATCATTTTTACATCATCATCATTTTCATCATTATTTTACACCATCACTCCTACATCACTTGGCCCTACGATGGTCTGCGGAGCTGTTCAGGGTGTATGCACTTTCACCCGGAGTTGGCTGTGATAGGCCAGGACAGCTTTCCTGTGACCCCAATAGGGTTAAGTGGTTTGGAGAATGGATTTTTTTTTTACTGCTAAATTATCATCATCTTTACATCTTTACATCATAATCAATATATTTATATCATCATCTTTAACACTGTGTTACACTGTAGTGCACTCTGTACTGGGTGTTCAGGGTGTGATTTGGGACTTTCACTGATTTATCAGAAAAACACTCACTAGCACTAGCATAACACTGACTAGCATAAATATGGCTAGCATAACATTGACTGACATAACACTGACTAGCATAACACTGACTAGCATAAAAATGGCTAGCATAACATTGACTGGCATAACACTGACTAGCATAAAAATGGCTAGCATAACACTGACTAGCATAACACTGACTAGCATGAGACTGTCTCGCATCTAATGCTAGACAGAGTACCATAACATGAATTCTAGCCTGAGACTGGCTTTCAATGTACTATCATAAAACTGAACTTCAAGCAGCCAATTTAAAACTGAATCGCATGAAACTGAGTAGCACAACACTAATCTTTTCTAGCCCTGATGTCACAAACACAGGTTAGTTTTGATTAATGCTAGCATTGCTAGTTATTTATACAGACTAGCATGTGGATAGTGATTTGCATCTTCTCGCACTATCCTATAATGCACCATTCTGTGGGGTATTGGTTCACACTGGGCTTATACTGAATTATTATTATTATTTTTAAATAAACTAATTATTAGGATTTTAATCCTTTAGAGTTGTATTATGAAAGGTCCTTTTTATGTATTGTGTATTTTGTGCTTGTTGATATTATTAGATGTAACAGAGATTATTTTGCTAGCATGGTAGTTGTTAACCGTGAACAGCATTTCTTTATAGTTATATCTCAGTAAAGAGTATTCTCTACTTTTTGTCTTGTATTGTTTTGTGTTGTTTATCTTGGAGTTTGAATTGTAGAAATGATTTATTTATTAAGCGCTGTTATAGCTGCAGTTAGCTTGAGCTAGAGACTAGCGTTTGTGTTTTATAGCTGCATTCTCACACTCATGCCACGTTTTGTTTGATGTGTTTTGTTTGTAGTGAATGTTACGGACAGATCCACCGGATCTACGAGTCTGCAGTGTTTATCTAGCATCGTGGACCGACTGTCCTACAGGAACATGGATGCTCTGTCCCCGAGTCCCTGCGAGTCCCAGTGCAGCACTCCAGAAAGTCCTGACACACTCGTCTACCATGTCCTGTAAGAGAGACGGAGACACGCTGTAGTCATTACATCAAACTAAACTGTCATAAGGAAAATATATACACAGTTTATATACAAATATACTTTTGCAATGTGTAAAATATTTTATTAATTAAACATATAATTTCCCATTTAATGAATAATACTTTCCCTGTGATGGCCTGGTGAGCTGTTCAGGGTGTACCTTGCTGGCTGAGATGGGCACCAGCCTTCCTGTGACCCTAATTAGGATTAAACGACTTAGAAAATAAATAAATGAATGAATAATACTGAATACATTTATTTAACTAAAACTGAAAAGTTGTGCATTTGTGCTGTTAATGTTTATTGTTAAAACATTAGCCTCATGTCCATGTCTTTGGACTGTGGGAGGAAACCCACACAAGCACAGGGAGAAAACAGAAACTCAAACCCAGGGCCTTCTTGCTGTGAGGCGGACATACATATTAACCACTACATCCAAAAATCTGAAATAACTTTTAAAAATACATTTTAAATAATGCATTGCATAAATATATTTGTAGATACATTGTGTGTATATTTATATTTGATTATTATATACAGTATATAAGTATTAGAGAAGATTTGACAGGAGTTACAGGACTTTTATTTTGTAAAATATTTTTTCTCTGTATATTATCACACCCTGAATACAGTTATCTGACTTCTTACTGCATATCTATCCTGTGTGTTTTTATTATTATTATTATTATTATTAATAATATTTTTATTTTTATTATTATTATTATTATTATTATTATTTGTTGCACAACAACCCTACAGTTCATTCAAGTAAAAAACAAGGTGGTGATGAACCTCGGGTTCTGAAATGTAAATAATTTTGTACATACTGTGCTTTTATATTTTAAACCCAGTGGTACTGTATTTTTTATATTTAATTTCTTTATTTCTCTCACTCTATGGTCTGTACCTGTTGTTTTTTCCCTCCTCATGATGACTGGATTGTTACTGAAAAGTGGAATAAATTCTTACAGAAGCTGTTTCCTGTCTCTCAGTACAGACTCTTACAGCAGCACGTAGATTTCCTCCACACGCCATTTGTCATCAATGGAGGAGTGTGTGTGTGTGTGTGTGTGTGTGTGTGTGTGTGTGTGTGAGTGTGTGTGTGTGTATATGGCTCATACTTATTACTCATACTGTGTATGATTACTTGTATGAGTATTGGGGTTTCCACACGGCGCATTGACAAGGTGCACAACTATCAACCTGTAAAGTGCAGGTTCAAATCCAGGATGATGGCACAGCCATCCATGGCCAGGAGTCCATGGGAGCCGATTTGTACAAAAGGCACAGACAGATTTCCTTCCGAGAGTGTTTGGCCGCCACTGATTGCGCATGATCAGCAGCTCGTAAAGATACAGGTGGCAGCATCATGTGTCACAGAGGGGGCATGTACCTGCTTTCCCTGGTTGGTGGTGGTTATCTGATAAGAAGGCAATACTTGACAGGTGGGAATTTGGCTATGATTGAGTTACGGGAAGAAAAACATGTGGGGTGGGGGAGTATCGGGTTCAGACTGTCAGGGATTGGTTTGGGGGGTGATGATGACGATGTACTGCTCCTTCCCTGAAGCACCCTAAATATTCTTTTCCCAAGTGATATAATTAGTAAAACACCTGTGTATTTCCAGGATGATGTCACAGAGCTATCCAAAAAAAAAGAGAGAGAAAAGTTCTGGAAGGTTATCAGAGATCAGAATTCAATTCTTAAATAAAAATCTCCTTATCCACCATTAATCAGTTTACAGCTACAAGATTAAAAATAATTAGTCAGAAATGCATCCAGGAGTCCAAGGGTAACTAAGATCCTAATACTTCTGGATCTGTGACTTTTTGATGTAAAATTCTAGTTAAGTTTGTTTCAGTTTTTAAACCCAGTCTTAACAAATGCTTGGATACATAGTACATGTTCATGCTCATCAAAACACGGAGCGGAAGTGACGATTTAACGGTTATTACTGAAGTGTTGTCTGTAGCGAGAAGCATGTTTAGGCAAATCGCGGAGGTTTATTTGTTGTTACAGTTTCTGTTTCAGTGGAGTTTCCTGGTGTTGTCTGGTATCTGATAAGATCTTTTTAGCCATTGTCTTCCCTCACTTGTTCATGCACCCAAATGACTGGCATTCCAGCAGCTTGCCTTGTTGGAATCAGGGCGTTGACATCATATTCTCACAACTTTAAGGCTAATGCAAACTATTGAACACGTTTCAGTGAATCGCGAGCTTCATAAAGTAAATTAAAACCACCTGATAATGAAAATAGATATTCAGTGTATCAGTACATTTTGGAAGGTTTTTTTTTTATTATTTCACTTTAAAGCTGCAGCATGAAGAGTTCAGATGAGGGCTAAATACATATGCAACACACTGCAGATTATGAATATAAAGGATTGGAAAATTGTTAGGAATGAAACTGGCGGTCTGTTGGACCCAAATTCAGCCTTGTCCACCTGTTAGCTTACATCACTGAGCAGCGATCGTCTTCTATAGAACAGAAGAGCTTCGTGCTTCCTCTGAGACACGCGCAACTAACTCATCCTTTTAATCAGAGGACAATGCTAACCATTCTAATGTTGCTAGACAGTTGTTGCACCGTCAGTCACTTTCGGGATTTATGACAATCATGCTGTTTGTTGGTTATTTCAGGAAGATTAAACTTCCTGGCTGTCTACTGCTTGCAGTTGTTCAGCTTCTTACTGCTGAAAGCCTGCTATTCTAAACCCATTTCTCTCTCTCTCTCTCTCTCTCTCTCTCTCTTTCTCTTTCTGGAGAGCGAGAGAACTGTCCTAGCTGTCACATGACCTTGCTGAGTCATTCTGACAAGATGCTTTAGCGTTTCTCAGCTACCAGTGAAGACGTAAACACAATAACTTCTGTACCACTGCCGCTTTTAACACACCTTCCTATTTTCCACTTTTCTTTCCCTGATTTCCTTTGTTTGGGTCACAGTGCCCCTCTGAAGGGCGAGAGGGATCTTTCCTAGTGTTTGGTTTTATTCCTCAGATAGCTCCATTTGTGCATGACATCTACTGGAATATCTGATACCAGAAAGGTCTGAGTCTCTTAATGCTATCCACACTCTCAGCCATGCCTGTTTCAGTGCCTTTTACCATGCTGTCCCATATCAATAAATGTCATGCAGTTTGTAACTCAGATTGTTAAGTATAGTTTGTTCTCAAGTCTTTATTTTTAAGTTTGGGCTTGTTTTTGTAGCTATCTGCCCATAACGTGAGGCGCTGTATAAAAATCACAAAGCGTGTATCTTCGACGTCTTGCATTGCTGGTACAGATTAAAATGGAGCTAAAAGACATGAGGGCTGAAGTAACTTCCATGAAAGTGTCTGTGTTGATGGAATTTTGGGTAAGGGAGCATAGCTGAATTTTGCAAGTAGTTAGCGAGTCACAGAGTGATGTGCCCTCAAGAAACACAAGCCTTTATTTGTCATGTGGCCTGCTCAGCACCCTCTTGGTTATCCCGCATAGCACCCCTGAAGCAAACAGAGTTAAGGGCCTTGCTCTTGCTTATGGATTTACTGGGACTTGAACCCCTGACCTGTTGATTAGTGACCCTTTAGCTGTGAGCCAGCACTAGTTGGTGTTTCAGTGTGGAAACTGAACTTGGTAGGGCAAGACAAGCAAGAATGCATACCTTATGTTACGAGTAGAGTAAGAACGTTATAACTCAGTCTATTCTCTGCTCTTTCTCTGCTGCTGGTCTCCTGCCGCCATGACACCCAGTAGTTTCTCACACGTCCTTATCCTGGTCTCCCTTTGTCGTTGTGAATGTATAGACGCGTGAGGAGAGGAAGATGGAGGCCATCCTGCAGGCGTTTGCCCGCATGGAGAAGCGAGAGAAACGGAGGGAGCAAGCTCTGGAAAGAATCGGTACCAAGGGAGAAGTGGGAACTCGGAGTGAAATTAAAGAAGAACCTCCTGCTACTCCAGAGGTCGAATCACCAGCTACGGTAGGCAGCACGCTTCTGTTTATTCCCATTCTGAGGTTTAGATTGCTATAGACTAACATGATCTGTGCTGACTGTTTGGATCTTCAGCCGTTGTTGGAGCCGGTGAAGGAGGAGGCAGCTCAAAAGGCAGCGAAGGTGAGCCGGAACAAGCAGAGGAAGAGTTTCTCTCGGAACCGAACGCACATCGGGCAGCAGAGACGGCGAACACGCACAGCCAGTGCCTGCTCCGACCCACCGCCGGCGTCCCCCGGAGATGTTCTCGAAACCCAGCTCATGGCGGAAACACAGGATGGGGAGCCGGGAGTGGTGCTGGAGACTGAAGCTCCACCTACTCACACCCCAGAAGCTGCAGCCAGCCCACCGCACGTCTCACCTGGGCACAAGTATCCCAAAACAAAAAAGGTAAAGTAGAACCTTAATTATTAACTGGGTATCCAGATGATATTGTTAGCATGAACACTGTTGGCTAGATTTCCAGACCAAGGTCACATCAAGAATGTAACCTGATCGGACTGATGTACATAGCATTTTTCTCTAGATTGTGTTTGGTCATGATCTAGATGGGTTCGAGTCGTGGGCTCGGTGAGGGCACTTCTGTGTGGGGTTTACATGTTCTATCCGTGGGTTTCCTCCAGGTACTCTGGTTTCCTCTCACAGTCGAAAGACATGCACAGTAGGCTACTTAGACACCTAAGTGACCTTAGCACAATTAAGTGGTTTGGTGAGTAATGATTTTCAGAAGTTGTTTAAGTCAGTGTTATCATTTTTGGGGAAGTACCATCAGAGTTACAAGTTAGTGTTCTGGCCTGATTTACATTTTTATATATATCAACTTTGTTGTCCAGTTCTCAAACATTTTTGGTTCATCTCTGTTATTCCTAATGGGATCCTTGAGTGTTATTTGGATAAACGTTTATGAACTTGGTCGTCAGCATCATTGTAGTCATCTCTACTTGCTCATTGGGCCAAGGTTGAGTTAGCACTGGAAGGTAATTGGATGAAAATCATGTTGCCCCAATCTGGACAGTTGGTGGTCAGTGCTGACATTTGGGTTTGATGGCTTATCAAAGTCTCATCAAACTGTATTGGTGATCGGATCTCCATCAATGTTTGACCAGTCACTGTTGTAAAAAAGTCTGTAATGATGATGTCATCTCTGAGTAATGGCGGGGTCAATCCGAGTCTTGTTTTGGCTCAGTATGAAGAGTAAGTTTGAGGCTCCCGAGTACCTGGACTACCACCCGAAAGTTTGCAGGTTCGAGGCTCAGTTGGTGCACTCAGCCATCTGCAGACCAGGATGCTCTCAGGGAGGGAGGGATGTATGGCATACGCTCTCTCCCTCTGACTCCCAAAGCGACACTGGCTAGTCATGCGTAAGAGAGGGTGGATAGTGTAGCTTTCTTCGGAGTGTGTTAGGCTGCCTCTCAATATGTATACTCAGATAAAATACGGTCGGTTGGCATCATGTGTTTCGGGGGAAGCGCAGGCTTGCCTCACTCTCCCTGGTTGGGTAACCATCGTGTAATAGAGAAGAACCCCTTGACAGATTGGATAGAAAGATCAGGAAAATCAATTGAGTTGGCACCCATATTTGGGAAACCCTCGCGTCGTCTCCGCAGCATTGAGACTATTGGCATGATCTCTGGAACGATTCTCGACAACGAGGTCATCACTGACCCAGTTTATCTGTAGGGCCGACAGTGATGTTAGTGGCTCTGAGGGTTTGGTTAAACATCAACATGGACAATAAAAATTGGGTAACAGTCAGTACATCCTTGTTGATTTGAACGATATTCAGGTTTACATGTCTGTGGTAGGTCTGGTCTCAGGGCAGTGTTCAAGACAGCATTATCCTTGAACCTGTAGATACATGGTGGTCATGAATTTCATTGAAATTTTCTTTCCTTGATCCTGTATCATCTGCCCCTCCACAGCACTTAGTAAACGAGTGGCTGAGTGTGGAGAAGCAGGATCAGCGTGTGTTAGTGCGAAGCCCCGAACCTGTTCCTGATCGGCCACTGAGGATCAGCACCGATCCAGAAGTTTTAGCCACGCAGCTCAACTCTCTGCCGGGGATGGCCTGCAGTCCACACGTATACAGCACGCCCAAGCACTACGTCCGATTTTCATCCCCATTCCTGGCCAATCGCAGCCCCAGCACCCCTGCAGTACCCGCCGCTCGTCGCCGATCTCGAGAGCTCTCTGATACTCCACCCACCTCTGGCTCCTGCAAAAAGGTGCCCATCTCACTTATTTTATACTGATTAACGACAATTACTCAGGGTCCAACCACTAAAGTGGGAATATATAATATAGTTCTAACTAATAGAGGACTAATTATTATAATAACTACTAATTAATCTCAGTATTAATTAATAGAGATGTTAAAAATGTTTGTTTATATTTCAACCTGTTTGTGTAGCGCTGGCTGAAGCAGGCTTTAGAGGAGGAGGGTAGTCTGAGTCCAGGTGGGCGGACCCTTTTGATGCCCACTGAAGGACCACTGACCCCGCCAATCAACGGAGACACTGACAGTCCCATTTCGCTTAACGGCACCTGCTCAGGTAACACACACCTTAAACACCAGGGGGCATTCTAATGCATTCAATCATTCATTTACCAAACTGCTTAATCCGCCCAGCCTATCTCAGCCGGCTCTGGGTAAAGGCAAGGTACACCCTGATTAACCATCACTGGGCCAACACACACACACGCACACACACACATCCTTTTACAGTCACACCTGGGGCAATTTAGAACAGCCAGTTAGCCTAATCTGCATGTCTTTGGACTGTGGAAAGAAACCAGAGTACCCAGAGGAAACCTCAACATGCAAACTTCACACTGTAATATTTTTTCTGTTAAATTATTATTTTTATTATTGATATTATTATCATCAGCAGTAGTTGTAATAGTGTGTGTGTGTGTGTGTGTGTGGCCAGAGTTGCCAACGCCACTGAAGAAAAGGCGTTTGTGTCCGTTGGACTCCTGTGTGTCGGACTCGTCGACGCCGTACGGCTCTCCGTGTGCTACACCGACGCGACCCGAGCCCTCAGACGCCCCTCTAACACCTCAGCTCCTGAACACACCCCCAGAACCATCCACACCCACACACACCTCCCAGAACTCAACACACATCGTACCACAAGAGGTAAACACACACCTGATCAGTTGTTGAGTTGCATTAATTATTATTCACGGCGTTATTAATTCTTGGTATGGAGAGGTAATGGTTAGTGAATCCTCAGGGCGAGTCACCGATGGACAGCTCGCCAGAGACTAGCCGAAGACCAAGCGTGCAGGAGGTCAGCTTCATCTCTGTACTCTACTCGTGTTTATATCTGAATTTTTCACTATGCATCAGACTCCAGATTGTCATCTTTCTTTACGTTGTCCTCAGGTCGAACGTGCTCCGTCGCTCTTGGCCTCTCCTATTAGAAAGCTTTCTGAAACTGCGCCTCAGGAGTCTCAAAGCCCCGCCCCTTCGCTACCCGAGCCCCACGAGGCACCTTTAGAGGAGGGTACGGAGGGAGAAGGCACTACAGAGGTGCCATCTGCATCCTACCACACGTGGATAAAGAGCCCTGAGCGAGGTGGCCTTTCATTCTCCCCTATTAACTCCAACCTGAGAGACCTGACGCCGTCACACACGCTGGACATGGGGGCGTTCGGTGAGGCCACACCGTATTACCCCTGCACAGAGGAGGGAGGGAGCGCAAACTTCACGCGATCTCTCAGCGGGGACACCTCAGACGCAGCAGGAGCTGCTCAGAATCCACCCCAGAAGAAGAAGGTGAGGTTCTGAGCTCCAGTTTGGACTTTTACACAGAGCAAAACCATGTGAATGTTCACCTTATCATACCCCTCTCTCTCTCTCTCTCTCTCTCTCTCTCTCTCTC
>JAOUQZ010000014.1:17840599-17863394 GCA_028564935.1 Neosilurus hyrtlii | reverse complement strand
CCCCCCCCCCCCCCCCCCCCCCCCCCCTTCTCCCAGGTGTCTCTGCTGGAGTACAGGAAGCGGCAGCGTGAAGCACGACGCAGCGGTGGCTCAAAGATCGAGTGCAGCTCTCCTCTTTTGACAGCGCCCCCGGTGGACGTCTTCCCCGTTGCTGTGGAAACAGCACCAGATTCATCCGTTCCTGTGGCAACGCTAGGCTCCAGGACCCCGCAGTCTAGTGAGGAACCAGACACCCCCCAACAGGGAGAGCGAGAGGGGGGAGATGGACAGTGGTATGCTCCACTGAGTGAAGTCACTTTTTATTTGTTATGTTATTATAGATTATATTTTATATCTCTGTGTTTGTGTTCAGGGTGTCATCAACCTCGGTGGAACAGGCCAGAGAGCGCGGGTACCACAGAGCACTGCTGCTGAGTGACCACCGCAAAGATACAGGTAACACGCACACGCTCTCACACGCACGGACACACAGACACATGCGCACACACATACATGCACACATACACACACATGTGCACACACTCACACACACACACATTTTGTTGGGATGCCTCTGATATTTGTACTGTTTGTGTTTGATGTCTGTGCTGTACGGTGTTTGTCTGTGTTTGATGTATGTTTTTAATGTCTATGTCTGTGTTTGATGTCTGTACTGTCTCTGTTTGATGTCTGGGTTTGATGTCTGTACTGTTTGTGTTTGATGTCTGTGCTGTACAGTGTTTGTCTGTGTTTGATGTATGTTTTTAATGTCTATATCTGTGTTTGATGTCTGGGTTTGATGTCTGTACTGTACGTGTTTGATGTATGTGTTTAATGTCTATTTGTGTTTAATGTCTGTACTGTCTGTATTTGATGTCTATGTTTGTTTTTGATGTCTGTGTTTGATGTCTGTACTGTGCGTATTTGATATCTGTACTGTATGTGTTTGATGTCTGTACTGTATGTGTTTGATGTCTGTACTGTATGTGTTTGATGTCTGTACTTGTGCGTATTTGATGTCTGTACTGTATGTGTTTGATGTCTGTACTGTATGTGTTTGATGTCTGTACTGTATGTGATTGATGTCTGTACTGTATGTGTTTGATGTCTGTACTGTGTGTTTTTCTCACAGATGGAGGAGAGACAGAGGGAAGTGATGCCGTCGTGAGGGAGTGTTCATCACCTAAGAGCTGCAAGAGTCCCTCAACACACACAGTACGAGTCTCACACACACACACACATATACACACAGCGAGAGTACTGAGTATAAAGTGTTATATGTTCTCCTCATCGTCCCTCATTTCTGTTTCAGTCACCGCCTCAAGGTCCGAGCTCCATGTCCCACTCCTCCTCCTCTTCCTCCTCCTCCCTTCGCTCATCTAAAGAAGAGGACAGCGACCCTCAGTACCGTACCTCAGTCCAGCCATCCTCATCCAAACCACCGCTGTCCAAATCTACCCCTGTGACCCCTAGCAAGCACCCGTCCCAGGGGCATTACACCGCCCCTTCCCTCACTGTCCCCTCCCCTAAATCTCAGCCTCAGCCACAGGGTTCACCCTATCGGGCCCAGAGGACCTTCCTGCCTGCCCCTCCCCCTAACCAATCCCAGTACAGCCCTCAGAACGCCCCTCCTCCTCCTCCTCCACCCCCTCCTGTACCACCTACCTCTACGTACTTCCCTACGCAGTTCAAAGCAGCTGTCTCGTCACCGTTCCCTCCCGGCTCGCAGACCCTAATGCAGTCTCACCACACGCTCCACTTCCAGAGCAGCTCAGCCCCGCCCCCTCCTCCCCCTCCCCCTCCACCTCATCCCCAACCAGGCCCCACCCTCATCCATGTCAATCATCTGCAGCCTCCTCCAATTCAGCAGCATCAGCTGATCCTGAGTTCTGCCCCTCCTCCGCCACCACCTCCGCCCCCTCAGACGCAGAGCTCTCAGCCGACACAAGTCAACAGCACCACTGTCAATCTGCTGTCCATCAAACAAGCCCCGCCTCCTCCACCATCATTTCAGAACATCGGTGCTTTTCAGACTGCTCTCCTGCACCAATCAGGAGCGAGCAACCCTACAACGGTAACGCCCTCTTCCTATCAGCAGACTGTATTACCACCTCCTCCTCCTCCCCCTCCACAGCCTACCCCACCTTCTCAAGGGTCCTCATCCAATCCGAACGTGACACAGGCCCGAGGCCCACCTCCTTCCGCCACGGCATTTCATAACACCGGATACATGGGGACAGGGTGGCACTGACTCCGCCCACTTCACCCGGCTGCTAAAAGGAACTCGTTATGAGAACATGGTGGCGGGTGATTGGACAAAATGTAACATAGGCAACTTGAACACAGTGTAAATAATTTTAATGCACCTTTACACCCAGGAAACTAGACGAAGCAGTAGAGGGTACACTCATACGGACCGTAACCCCTCCTGGAGAGACTTTACGGAAAACAACATGGCGGCTCAGTGGTGCTCATTACACAACCGATACCCTCCCTCTCCTTCCTTCTTCTTCTTGTGTGATACACACTTCCAGTCGTCTCTAGACGTCTTTTAAACGTTTTTAGTTGTCCCCATTCTCTCTTTCGCACTTGTACGATGGACATTCCACGTCGACTTTTATTTTCCTTTCTGAAATCCTCACGTCATCATTTATTCGTTTTATCTAGCGCTTCATTTATAGCGGAAGAAAAAAAGCTTTTGTATAGAGGAAAAAGTACAGAATTATTTTTTTTAATCCTTCATGTAACTGATAAAAATAAAAATAATAATAACTGAAGAATTTGAGAAGAGACCTTTCTGTTAGGCCGCTTCACCGCTCCGGGAGTCTGCACTTCTTCTTCTTCATGTGTGTGAGTGAGCGAGCGACAGAGAGAGAGAAATAACTTCCTGTTAGCCGTGAGCGGTTTATTTTTTTTGAATTTCACGGTTATTTGTAGAAAGTTGTAATTAAATTGTATAGGTGGTTCCTCCAACGTTCTTTCGGCGAAGACGGACGGGTGTAAATATCAGCTTTGTTTTTTTTTCCTTTTTTTATGCTTGTACACTCGCTCCCATCCGTTTATTTTTTAATTTTTTTGGAATATGGTTGTAAATACGAGCGCATACTTCGCATAAAAAAATTTAAAAATCTAAAAAAAGAATAAAAGCTGAATGTTTCTGTGACCGTAGCACTATTTTTATTTCCGTCTCCCGGGATTCTTCGATTTGTCCTCTTTTTTTTTTTTTGTTTGTTTGTTTGTTTGTTTTTTATTCTGTGAGTGAGTGTTGTGCGTGTGTGTGTGTGCGTGTGTGTGCGTGTGTGTGTGCGTGTGTGTGTGTGAGAGTGAAGAGCAGACGCTCACAGACACAACACTGGTTGGATATTTTCATGGTTCATTATAATAAATCACTGTAATAACAGTTTTATACCACCTTCAGTGTCCTGTGTGTTTTTCACCTCGAGGTTAAAAGTTAAAATAAAAAAAAAAAAAAAAAAATGGAATCCTCTCTGAATCACATTCAATAAGTGTGTGTGTGTGTGTGTGTGTACTATTTATAATTAAAGATAATTACGTCTCATTGTTATATACACTGCACTGAAACATAAGGAAACTAATCCCAGGTTTATACAGTTTTACATTTTTATGTAGTGCTCGTACATGCTCCTTTACATCACACTGAAGCACTGAGGTGAGCCTTCCGAGGGGGAATCTGTGTCGTCCGGCTCTTTTTGATTGTAATTTTGTCGACAGAATGGCTTAGTTTTTTTTTTTTTTAGCGATCGCAGGGATTTTACACGGTTTGAAATAGTCCGTGATGATCTTTCCACTGGTTTTCACGACCCCTCTTTGGGCAGCCATGGTCTAATGGATTACCATTCCGACAGGAAAAATGTGTGGTGGTGGGAGGGGGGGTGAGCTGCACCTTTCCTTCCTCCACCTACATGGCTGAAGTGCCACATCTGAAGTGAGGCAGTGTGGCTTAGTGGTTATGGCGATGGGTTACTGATCCCGAAGGTCAGTGGTTCAATCCCCACTGTTGGGCCTTTATTTTAAGTTGTTCTGCATAAGAGCGTCTGCCAAATTTAAATGTAATGTAAGTGCCCTTGAGCAAGGCACCTAACCCCCAACTGCTCTCCGGGCCAATGTGTAGAAGCCCACTGCTCCGTGTGTGTGTGTGTGTCCTCACTGGCACTTGTGTGTGCACACTTTGAATGGGTTAAATGCAGAAGTCAAAGTTTTCCTTCTAGAAATAACACAGTATAAAATAAATAAATTAATTAAAAGTACAAAGTGACAGAAAACCAGGCTGTTGTAGTTTGGATGGATCCTGAGGATTTACCGTCCAGCTTCATATAAGCTTCACTGCTCAGAGGATTTTTATGGACTGTTTAATGGCCTTTTCCCTCCCCATAGCTGAGTCTCAGGCGTGGAAGTCTGCAGCATCAGTTCAAAGCAGTAATCTTCAGGTTGGTAGTCACGCATCTAGTTGGAGCTCAGGAGCCCTCGGCTTGACGCTTTTCAAAATAAGTTGAGTGCTTTGTTGGCTTCAGTGAATTCTGGGCTGCCTGTGATGAATAGTGTTTTTGTACATATTGTGTGAATTTGTTTGAATTTCCGCGATTTCAGAATCAGGGCTCAAGCTTTTGCCTGCTGTTTTGATTGAAGTGATATCCCGAGTTTGCGAGGTGGATAATAAGCAATTATGGAATGAGGTGAGGTATGATTATGGAGAATTATTCTAATCCAGTAGGTTTTATCTGGTGAGGTGGATAACATTCTCAGGGATCTGAATAATTCTCCATATCTTACAAAACACAAATTCTACCAGTTTTTTATTCGTTATTTTGTTTACCCGGTCGGCGCGCTTGTGCGTCCATCCGAACTTCCTTGTGGGCGCACTATCCCTCAATGGATTTGGACCAAACTTTCACCGTTTACTTATTACTAAAAACCCATGTGCCGGTACAGGTTTTACGGTCATAGGTCAGGGTCCTAGTTCAAGTACACACAAAAAAGGTTTAGGGCGGTGGCATACTAAGTGACACACTGCATCGAGTACTTCTGCGTCTTATTCAAAATATTTTACAACCTATTAAACTCCTCCGATGTCAAAGATTGATATATCGGGTCATCAAAAAAATACCAAGAATTATTTGATGGGTTTCCACCAATCAGAAACAAGAAAATATTTTGAATGAATAATAATAGATATTGTTATATACTACACATGAGCAATGTTCTGATTGGTCCACTATTAGGGGATTAAAAACATTATCCCGAGTGGATAATCCTTTAATCGAAATGATGGACAGTGGAGGAGGCGGCAACATTGTTACTATTTCAATTTAAAATGGAAAAAGACACGATGATCATCTTTAAATCATTTTAGTTTGTTTTTCTTGTGTTTCCTAAAACTCTGGGTGAGTTTAAACAGCACTTTGCTCGGATCCGCACATGCAGGGCACACGTAGGGCACACCTTAATCCTTATTATGTGACCTACTAAAACTTGGTTTAGCTTGCTTTCCATGTTCCTGTGTAGTATATACTACAACTAATATTACCCTCAGCCTCAGCGGATAATTGTTATTTATCCCAGGATAGCGAACCGATCAGATCCTCTGCAGTACAGTTTATGCTAAGGTGAAATATTTCTGAAAATAATATGGTGTGTAAGGAGTGAACGCAGTTTCCTAAAACAGAACCTTTTATTCCTCTTTCACCACAGCATTTACCTTGTAATGATTTATTCTACTTCGCACACCACTGTATTTATATATACCTTTAATGCTGTGATGTGGAATAATGAATAGTCTTGTTAAAAAATGTGTGAAAAATAAAACAAAGGCTGCGTCCGAGTATTCAAACTTCAGTACTATTAGTACGCAAAAGGACACTCAGTGTCAACTGTTAGTACTGCTAGATAAATCCGGATAAAAGGAGCAGTAAGATGGTCGTGGAGTGCGTCGGAGTTGTGTGCTTGCTTACCGTCTCATGTTATAGAACATACCAAAGGGGAGACGCGATCATACGTAAGTTACCGCGTTACGTATTCAGACGTATGTGGTTTGGTTACTCAGAACGCACTGTCAAAAAACCTGACCTTACAACTTTACCTCTGACATTGGAGACTCCTTCCATAAATTTATGTACAGAGAACGTCACCATATCAATGGTTACTATGGAAACGATACCTTATTTGAACTTAGCACCTTAGCATAAACCTGTGAGTCACACTCATTATGGAAAATTACCCTTCTGGCCAATCAGAATACAGTATTCGTCAGCGCTGTGGTGTAAACAGGAAATAAAACATTTGCATGCACTTGTACTGGAATAAGTGGGTAATTATGGGATGTGATCAGTGTGCATTTTGTGCTGGGAGTTAAGCATTCCCTTTATTGTGTGTGTAGTGGTGCTGTTGATCCACCAGATGGTGCGGTGAAGTTGTTCTACACTCAGACGCTGTTGCTGCAGAATGAGCAGGTGGAACCTTCCCTGCATTCCAATCAGTGGTACATTCTCTCACCGGCTTCGTCTCAAATAGAAATCAGCTCCACATGTACACTCCTCAGATAAAGTACACAACAGGACAAAGCAGAATGAGGTTCAACACATGAAGGTTGAAGTTCTGTACATCCTTTAATTTGCTTTAAACTACAGTTCAGTTTGCGCGCTCAGTCACGGCAGCCATTTTGTGATGATTTTCCGTAGTTCTCTCTCCGTGTTATGGATGAACTGGTGTTTATTTAATCACAAGATCAAAAGTTTCATACCAAAAGAATCAAACAGAAATAATAAACTGGATAAAATTGATTTGTAATGTAATCGTACATGTTAGCTAGCATGCTAATTACAAGAGGGTCAAAGTTGTGACTAAAATTTAAGATTTGAATGCAGTTGCTAGTTATTTCTCCTGTTCTTTTCTCTTTAAAACTTAAAAAACGTAATACCTTTTTTTTAACGCCACATGTTTAGCATTTAGGAATCATTTAATGTCTGTAGGAAAAGAAAAAACAAAAACTATATTAATCTTTAGCTACATACCATTAGCTTGTTGGATGGCTAACTAAAGAAACCTGGCTGTAGAATTGTTGCTAGTAAGCTAGCATTGGCAAGGAAGGTTCACCCATTCAATCCTTTATTTTCTAAGCGGCTTAATCCTAATTAGGGTTGAGGGGAGGCTCGCGCCCATCTCAGCCAACTCTGCGAGGGCGGGGTACACCCTGAACAGCTCTCCAGGCCATCGCAGAGCAAACACACACACAACCACTCACACACTCCCACCTAGGGATGATTTGGAACAGCCAATCAGTATACAAGCATGTTTTTGGACTGTGGGAGGAAACCGGAGTACCCGGATGTGAACCCCTCACAGAAACACCCTGAGGCCGGGAATCAAACCCAGGCCGCAAGGAGGGTTGATATTCTCACCTTCTCAGAAATAACAGCTGATTATCTCCAGCTAGCGTTAGCAGTGAATAGATAATTTAATGGAAATAACATAAAAATCATCTTCAAAATAATGTCTTATATTAACTAGTTAGCATTAGAAGTAAAAAGTAGAATTATTTGACAGCGATGACTTAAAATCCTCACAGATGTCTCCTGACCTGCTGACCTCAGTAGGTGTCTAATTAGCATTAGCATGAAAATGAACGTTATTTAAAGGAGTAATTCTCACTGACATGTTGGCTAGTTTGTGTATGTTAACACTCTAGCTGGCCAGTGAAATTATAAACACACTGGTTCCCTCTCTTTTTGAATTGAGTAGATAAATAAATAAATAAAATGGAGTGAGCGTTCAGGATGCATCTATGTACTCGTACTTCCATCAACAATTCCTCGAAATTCTTTGAGATTCCAGTCCTATAGTCTTGACCAGCTAGTTAGCATTAGCAGTGCAGATGCATGTTTAGAGATATGACTTGTATAACCCTGTTTCACTTTGGCTAGCTAGCTAGCATTAGCAGTGTAGATTATGACTATTTAGAGATGTGTCATTCCACGCTAACTTACACTGTGGCAGACATTCACATGTGCGCAGGGTTAAACGCCAGTCTTAAGGTCAATCTATCATAGCTTTAATTCAGCTTAATCTCTCTCTCTCTCTCTCTGGTAAATAAACACTCAACAAAAGTGAAGTACATGGTCAGTGATGTCACTTAAACGTCCTCAAAGAAAAGCTGCCCGCGGGCATTTATGATGGGAGGGTCAAGCAGAGCGACGTCCTCGCCAGGGACCCATGCAACGTCTTCCACCCCTGGGAAGGTGTAGTAGCCATCCTGCTTCCTCGGGACCTTGATGAGGATGTCATCATCAGTAGGCTCCAAAATCTGCAGATAAAAGTACACTAAAAATACATACATGTGCAAAATCAGAAGCTTGAAACACTTTTGTGCTGTTTAATCAAAGTGTGTATTTCTCTTAAACCATGAGGGGAAACGTGAACATTTTCATCAATAACTAGATGAGTAATGAGATTATGGAAACTCACCTTCCGATGTGGTTGTATTATTCTCGATTTTAGACGATTTGACAGTCACCCTCACGTTCTCGGTATGCACGTAACTGTGTAACACAGCGGAAGTGTGCGTGAAACGTCACCATTTTCTGTTGTTTGTGTACATCCTGTGTGGCAAACTCGGGTGAAACGTCATCAGATAAGGTGCTTGTACTTGGGTACGTTTGCCACGCTGAGTGTTTTTGCTTAGCAGATGACAAGTCCTCCGGCATTTCGTTTAGAAAACAAGCACGTAACTGCGTAACACTTGCGACACCAAAATTTAGGAACCTTGTATTATAGGACCTGTCCATGCAAAGTTAGTGTTTTTTATCTGTACAGCTTTCGATTTTAATGTGCTGTCGACTTTTGTGACATTTCGTGTGCAATGATTATTGCTAGAATGGTTGATAGGTTCCTTTGTGGTTTACGAGACGTGTGACGCGACCCATTACACTCTTTAAAAATGGGCCATATTACAACATCTGATCATTAAAGGTAAATATATCAGGATGACAAAAGGAGGACTTGTTTACTGTTCTATGCAGACATAAGATTGATTTATATGAAATAAACCTCTCACGTATCCACCAAAGTTACCCCGACAGCGTTCCCGTTTTGGCACGCCATTTTAAGTTGAATTTTACGCCTCTTTCATAAATAATTGATAGTAGACTTGACAGTCAACATTTTCCTTGTTTGTTCCACTAAATCAGCATCAAGGTAAACCCTAGGAACGCTATGCAGTGCATTTAGTTGCTCTTTTTAGATAAAACGACTGTGCAATGAGGGCCTCTAGGGCCCCCTCATCATTAGCGTGGAATGATACAGATATGAGATGAATCTTGTCAGGAAACCGTTCACATTTGCTACCTAGTTAGCATTAAGAGTGAACATTAGAATTGTTTGTATATGACTTGTATACTCTCAGAAATCCCCCCTCATGTTGGGTAGCTAGCATTAGCAGTGAAGACTGACATGCGCTACAGGTGTGACTTAAAGTCCTTAAAGAAATGCTAGCTATGTTGTTCACGTTGAAAAGCTAGCGAGCATTAGCAACAATGATCATGTTTATTTACAAATAGGAAAAAAACCTCTCAGATTTCCTGTTTAATGTTAGCTAGCTAGCCAGCAATAGCAGTTTGAATTAAGATTAGCATTTAAAACGATGAGCATTTTAAAGAACAACACAATTTATTATTATTTATTTTTTATTTGTTCAGAAAAAAGAAAACCCTTGTGATCTGTGATGGTCTTTTAAAAGATCTTTTTATTTACTTACATCTGTGAATCAGTCTCTACATGGTGTGTGTGTGAGAGAGAGTGTGTGTGTGTTTAGATAATTCTGTGTAATATTTACACTTTCTTTATTTCTTTTTTAAATTCTATATACAGGAACATTAGACAAGACAGACACCCAACACTGGGGACTTCAGTAATGTACAGATATAATAATAATAATAATAATAATAACAAGAAGAATATTAATTCAAAATCAGCTTCAGCGAGTGTCGTGTCCTGATTTTACAAAGTGATGTCAAAATTGGTGGGTCTTAATTCCATTGTGATCATAAATGTATTATGTATGTGTGTGTGTGAGTGTGTGTATATATATATATATATACACACACCTCATGTAACATTAGTCCAGGTTGCTAGCTAGCTTTTTTAGACCATTACAAAAAACATAACAAGGTTTACAGTTAAAGAACTAGCGTGAATGTTAGCTAATCTAACCTGTTAGCCGGCAAACATCAGCTATCAAGGCTTGCTAGCTTCCTAGCAACCTACCTAGACACAGTGCTAACACGCTAGCTGACAGTGCACAGAAATTCACCTCGTGTTCACTAGCTTTCTTGTCAATCTGGGTAAATCATTTACATGAGATAGCTTGTCTCCTGTGTGAATAGCCAGCATTATTGTTATGCAAATATTTACACAACATTGTGTTTTGACAGCAAGCTAGCTAAAGTTTACATTATAATGTGAAAGCCAGGCACGAAGCACACAGAATGATGTAGCTAAGCACACTAAAAAAGAGCTAGCATTAATGTACAACATTGATAGTTAGCTACTTGTAGCATGTTGCTTAATTAATGCTGAGGGCTTTGTCTCAGTCTGATAAGGTGAAAGATACCACGTTAGCTAGCTTCTTCAGGTCAGATAACTAATGCTAGGTTAGCTTGCTAAAACTAGCAGAATGCTGTGATTTTGTTAGCAAGCTAGCTTAGGTAAATTTATGAGCTAAAGCATATCATGTAAACAAACTGTGAGAAGTTCTGCCCGTGTTGAGCACAATGATGTTTTTCTCAGTGAAATCAGGACATGCATGCATGACATGTTTAAACATTATATGACCTACAACCACATTTCTCTCCATCAAGATCATTTGTGTTTTTTAAATATGGTTTAAATGATATTATTACAGTATTTTACTTTTTAAAAAAGTAGAATGACTTTCTTTTTCATGATGTCACATTTGTCTTTTTTTGTACATTAGATTACATTTACACTTAAAAATAACAAAAAAACAACAACAACACAAACAGTACAGGGATGTGTCTGCAGACTGATGACCAGTGGGCGTGTCTCTGAGTGCAAATATGACCCCAAAGACACACCCACTTTAACTTAATGAGTAGTTAATTGAAAAAGTAAAGTTTATGCTAGCTGGCTAGTTAGCATTGTTAGTAAAGCTTATCAGCAGGACTCTGTTGGGTTAGCTTGAGTTTGTTGTGTGTTCACAACCATGTAGTGTGAGATCTGCAGTCAGACCCTGTTAAACCTTCAATCAACAAACACAATCGACAAAATATATACAACAGTTGCCAGGCAACTGGGAGACATGGTGTGGAGTGTAAGCTAGCTAACAGCTCAGGGAAAGAGTGTAGCTAGCATGTAGCAGCGCTGTGTTTTATATGAAAACGGACACACAGCAGACACTGAAAACAAAATCAACCCATTAAGAACATTGAGCTTCTTCAGACTGAGTGCAAAGTAACTAATCATTTCATTTTTTTCTAATAATTTATTAAATTATGCTAAAAACTGAATTTTTCAGATATATGTTGTGTATATGTACATTTTTTTTGTTTTGTTTTAACGCTTAAACATGGAAGTAAACGACACAGCACAGACACGTCGCGTTCGTCACTATCTATCTACAGAAGAGTTTCAAAGAAATGTTGTGGTTCTATATTTTGGCACCTCTGTTGTGGTAATTTACGTCTGAAAGGAAACAAGTCACCGTGGCTCCCGCGTTCTCCTCCTCTGTTACCCGTCACCATGGTAACAGTCTCTTCAGATTCACCTCGAGAGTTTAGTCCCACCGACTAACACTAAAATAACAAACAAACTCCAAAACACTGACACGTTTATATCAGGGTGTGTGTGTGTGTGTGTATATATATATATGGACAAACAGATAGTGAAGTGCTGACACCGATCCGAACACAGTAAACTGTGTGTGTGGGTGTGTGGGTGTGTGGGTGGGTAGCTGCCTGGTCCAGTCCTCACAGCCATGTTAAGTCTTTTCTTTAACAGTATTTCCCCTCTATACACTCAGGCCCCAGAGGATGCTGGGTAAAAAAGCTGGATGGTGACTGGACTGCATAACTTTACTTCTCCTCTTCAACCTATCAAGTCACCCTGCAGAGAAGAGACTAGAGTCAAGTACAAACAGATGGATGGATAGATAAAAAAAAAAAAGACCAGAGGGGTCCACACGCTGTGTGTGTGTGTGTGTGTGTGTGTGTGTGTGTGTGTGTGTGTGTGTTGGGGGATCAGCATCTTGACTGCTGTGACCTTGAAACAAGGTCAAGGTTACCCATATACAATCCCAACCGAGATCACCCTGAGGGGAAGCTTCATCAAATGTCGTTTCCTTCGTAAGTTATTGCACTAACAATTCGGACGGAAGGAAGGAACCAGCGAGGGAACGAACCCATTTCTATAACTTCTGTTCGGTTCACCTTCCATGACGGCGGGAGCTAATGACATAATATAAACACTATACCACAGAATCATTTCCTTCAATAGATTTATTCATTTAATCTCTCTACCATTTCAAATCTGTCCTCATACATTATAGAATTACTGAATAAAACAGATTAATACATAAATAAACAATAATAATAATAATAATAAAACTACATTTCAGACAAACAGTGATTAAATATAATTCCTGTTTACACTGAACTGAAATAATAATAATAATAATAATTATTATTATTATTACCATTCATTCATTTTCTAAGCTGCTTAATCATAATTAGGGTCGCAGGGAGGCTGGCGCCCATCTCAGCTGACTCTGGGCAAGGGCAGAGTACACCCTGAACAGCTCGCCAGACCATCACAGGGCAACAATCACACAGGAAACCTACACCGGTCACCACTGCACCACTGTGCCACCTGATATTATAATAATAATAATTATTGTTGTTGTTTGTTTACAGTAAATAATCACTCACCTCCTCCGGCTGAGCCATCTATGCATTTCCACTCTCTGTAAAAATAAAACAGCAACAAACAAATCAACATCTGAAAATCGAAATGTTCCGGTGCCCTAAACACTGAAAATAAACATAAAAACATTTCACCCAATCAAAAACAGCATTGCTTTATTTGCAAAAAGCAATAAAAATAAAAAGGATCGATAATTCATGTGCTGAGACACGATTTATATCTAAATATTTCTTCCAATTTCTAAAAATCATAAAATCATCTAAATATCTGATTGGAAGCGCACTGAGTTCTTCCCTGAGGTCCAGTTGTTTCAGAATGATCAGACATTATAATCTCTACAATCCAAATTAAAGCAGCGGTGTGTGAAATGTATTCATAATGAACACGCACCCTCACTTTACCTCCAAACTGACCTCACTTCCTGTGATCAAGCTCAGTATGAACATGTCCGTTGCCTTTGAAGGAATGAAAGATCTGTGACCATATTTTTTTGCCCCTCTGTGTGATTTCAGCGCCAGAAAAAATTAACACAAATAATCTTAAGACTTACATACTGCCCCTTTAATTATTAATACAGGGTGAACTAACCTGGTTAAAGGATTATTCAGATGGGATATTGATGCACACGCACATGCCTCACCATGTATGTAGACTAAATCCATGCACCCTGTGCACACCTCATTTAAATACATTTTGATTGCTTTGATTGTTAAGCACTTGCTGTAGGGGGCGTGGCTGAGCTTGAGCATTAGTAGATCACATGATCATGACATCTGTAGTGATTAGCAATGTTATTAACTCAGTAAGTTCAGAAACTCTCAGACACGCCCCTTTTAAACAGTGTCTATATATTTTATAAGTTTTATGTCTGACTTGGCTCTGAGCGAATTTCCTCCCACTTGTCAGGTCTCCGCCCATCGTGTCACAAATAGTTTATGGAAGAGTGAAGGCTAACGGTTGCTTCCTTTGAGATCAGAACCTGCAGCATCACCTGGCGGAGTAACACATCCATAGGAAAGCGCCATCTACCCTCTTCCGCATATATAAGCTCACAGACGCCTGTGATTGGCTAGTGCTGCTCTGAGAAAATGACCCCCCCACTGAGAGGCGGAGCTTCCACCTCCAACCTTGAAAAGTTGGGGTTTAGTCAGGATTCAAGCCCAAGTTCTCCGGCTGTCAAAGTGAACGTGTTTGTCACGCCGCTGCATCTTAAACTCTGCTTTAAGTCTGAGTGCTTCTTCACCATCGTAGCGGTTCAGACGGAACCGACACTTTATACATACTCCATAATCCTTACAGTCACATGATCAAGCTGCAGGGTAATAATGACCAAACCAGATGTGGCTAAAAGTCCGGAGATACTCCGGGAATAATTCCCTTCCACCTCAGCATGGGAAACGAATCCAGTCTAAACAGGGCTGGGAGATTTCCTACACATGTCACACAAAATACATCAGACATACAGTACTGACACCGAGCAGCACGGTGGCCTAGTGCTTAGCACATCTGCACCACAGCAGGAAGGTCCTGGGTTCGAGTCCCAGGCTTGGGTGTTTCTGTGTGGAGTTTGCATGTTCTTCCTGTGCTTGTGTGGTTTCCTCCAGGTACTCCGGTTTCCTCCCACATTCCAAAGACAGGCACATTAGACTAACAGACTGTTCCACACTGCCCCTAGGCGTGAGTGTGAGTGTGTATGTTTGTGTGAGTGTGTGTGGGCCGGATGGTGGATGGTGGGTAGGAGAACTGTTCAGGGTGTATCCCGCCTTCGAGTTGGTTCAAAGGCTAGTAGGATTTTGCAGTTCAGCTAATAAATGAATAAAAATTGTGAAGGAAATAAAGATGAAGCTCAACGTTTATCATCTGAACATTTCTGGGCTTCTGGAAGGGGGCGAGAGGTGTGTGTGTGTGTGTGTGTGTGTGTTTGTGTGTGTGACAGTGAACTGTGTAAACACACATTAGTAATGCATGATTCAGTCTAATGCCCAGAGCCTGAATTAACCCCAAACCCACAGAGTCCATTCCATCCCCCTCTCCCCCTCCCTCCCTTTCTCTCCCCTCTCTCCCTCCCTATCTTTCTCTCTCTCTCCCTCCCCCCTCTCCCTTCCTCTCTCTCCCCCTTCCTCTCTCTCTCTCCCTTCCTCTCCCTTTCCCCCCCTCTCTCCCTCTCTCTCCCTTCCTCTCTCTCTCTCTCTCCCTTCCTCTCTCCCTCTCTTCCTCTCTCTCCCTTCCTCTCTCCCTCTCTCTCTCCCTTCCTCTCTCTCGCCCTTCCTCTCTGTCTCCCCCTTCCTCTCTCCCTCTCCCTTCCTCTCTCTCTCTCTCCCTTCCTCTCTCTCTCCCTTCCTCCCCCTCTCTCCCTATTCCATTTATTTATTCATGATCACTCCCTGATTTTCTCATCCTGTCTCATCTGAGATTTTCAGTTTCTACAAAAATGAGGGCGTGAATAAAAGAGGAGAGCAGGTGGGATTAAACACACACACACGGGGAGATCAGTCATACAGATTTATCCAGTACATCATCTAACATCATAATGAGTGATGCTGAATTGAGTGATGTCACATAAGGGGCAGAGCTTGAGTAAAACAGAGGGGTGTCCAAGTTGTACTCGTCTACTTGAAGTTAAAACAAAATAAAACAAAATAGCTCCCCGAATAGCTCGCCAGAGCGTCACAAAGCCAACACACACACCTGGGGCAATCTGGAACAGCCCGAAACAGGAGTACCCGGAGGAGACCCACACAAGCACAGGGAGAACATGCAAACTCCACACAGAAACCCCCTCGTCAAGCCCGGGACTCGAACCCAGGACCTTCTTGCTGTGAGGCGGATGTGCTAACCGCTACACCACCGTGTGCTGGATCAAGTGCTGTTCTCTGTACTGATCAACAAGGATGTTCTTCCTCTGATTTATTCTCAGGTTTAAAGGGAACCGTTTGTGATTAAAGGTGGCAGAACCTAGAACCTCCGTCTCAGACGTCTTCTGCCGGAAAACATTCTGGAACCACGGAGGAGTGAACAACACTGCGGGGGAGTTTAATAATTGAATGTGGAGTTAAATCGCTGCGTCTACATTATAAAGACTGTATTTATTAAAAGAGGAAGAATCGATTTCTCTCACTGTCTCCAAGCAGCTCGTCTCCCATCAGACCGTCCTGACGGTTTCCCAGCACGAAGGCCAGGAAGGAGAGGATGAGGGCGTCCATGATGCCCATGATGGCCAGGATGTACGCCCAGCGTACCGAGCACTCTCCGATCGTGTACTTATCCGTCTGCTCTCCGCACATCCTCTTCACCTGCTCCGCGTCCCAGCCGTCAGGGTAGATGAGACAACCCAGGACCAGGCATGTTCCTAACACACACACACACACACACACACACACACACACACACACACAGGGCTCATCAGGAGTGATTTATCAGATCAGCAGGTGTTGTTGTTCCTCCACTGTGATCATTTAAAGCGTCGCCAAAAACTAATTCAGTGCTAAAACATCTGCTACAGTGATACAGAGAGGGGGGGGTGTACAGAGAGAGAAGGAGAAAAGGAGAGGGGGGAGAGATAGGCAGGGAGAGAGAGAGAGAGGTGGAGACAGAGAGAGAAGGAGAAAGAGAGAAGGAGAAAGAGAGAGGGGGATAGAGAGAGCAAGGGAGAGAGACAGAGTGAAAGTGAGACAGAGAGAAGGAGAAAGAGAGATGGGGAGAGAGGCAGGGAGAGAGAGAGAGAGGTGGAGACAGAGAGAGAAGGAGAAAGAGAGAGGGGTGGATAGGGAGAGAGACAGAGAGAAAGAGAGAGGGATATATATATATAGAGAGAGAGAGAGAGACAGAAAGAGGGGAGGGAGACAGAGAGAAAGAGAGGGTGGGGGCAGAGGGAGAAATACAAATGATGTACAAAAAGACAGAGAGAGAGAGTCAGATGATGAGAGATACAAAGAGAGAGAAAGAAGAGTCAGATGGAGGGAGAGAGCGAGAGATGGAGAAACAGGGACAGAGAGAAAGAAGGAGAACATAGTCAGATGGAGAGAGAAAGAGAGAGAAAGAAAGAGATGGAGAGAAAGAAGAGTTTGGAGAGGTGGTGAAAAATAAAAGAGGGGGAGATGTATGTCCCTAACTATCTCTTCTCTCTCTCTCTCTTCCTCTGTGTGTGGTGCTGCTCTCTCTCTGTCGGTCTCTGTGTGTGCGCCCCTCTCTCTCTCTCCCTCTCTCTCTCTCTCTCTCTCTCTCGTCTCTGTTGTTATAACACTGTAATATAATGATATTTGAGGTTTTGGCTTGATGTCACAACAGGCTGTCCAATCAGCAGCCCATCTTTCTCTTTCTTTTGATTTCCCTCCTGCTTTTCTCACCACCCCCCCCCCCTCTCCTGTAGTTGTTTTCTCGGTAGTGATCTCGTCGTGTCTGTTTGAAGTCAGTGATTAAATCTAATATTATAATAAAGAAGAATAAACACAAACTGCTGCATTAGAATCAAATGACTAATACAGATGTCGAAGTGCAGCATGAAGTCTGAGGAGCAGCACGACCGCCTTACAGCACTGTAATGATGGAATGACGTGTGTGTGTGTGCGTGTGTGTGAGTGTGTGTAGATTTTGCCCTCAGCTGTCTCAAACAGGGAGCAGAATCTTGTTCTTTTATATTTCCGCATCAGAGAACCTCATCTAAATTCAGATCTCTTTCCCCATGTGTGTGTGTGTGTGTGTGTGTGTGTGTGTGTTTGAAGTGTGCAGCTGATGGGAGTGTTTTAGTATTCCTCAGATGCAGGATGAAGGCGAGTGAGTCTTTTATCGTCGCCTCGTCGCTCTGTGCTGCGAGCTTCATCTGCTACATCTCAGCAAAATCTAATTTACACACACACACGTACACACACATACACACGCACGCACACACGCGCACACTCACACGCACACACATATGCACACGCGCACATACACACACACACACATGCACACACACACACACACACACACACACAGTACAGTGTGTTCTGGCTGACTGCAACAGTAATGCTTTAGGGAGTGTAACTGTCACTCTCAGGTGTTTGTTTGTGTGTGTGTATGTGTGTGTGTATGTGTGTGTGTGTGTATGTGTGTGTGTGTGTGTGTTTGTGAGACTGGCTTCTAAGATCATCTGCTCCACAGGTTACCATAGTGACCCACCCCTGCCCCCTCCCACCTTTGTGTGTGTGTGTGTGTGTAGTTTATTATTTAATCGCAGCCCAGAGACGAGTGGCGAGGTGTGTGGTTTCCATGACAACTGCCAGGGAAAGTGTTTGTGAGGTGCGCTGTGTGCAAATCCAGTTACCGTGGAGGTCACCTACGTGTGTGTGTGTGTGTGTGTGTGTGTGTGTGTGTGCGCGCTTTAGCTATAGCGGGAATAAACTACATGGGACAGTCTGAGGCAGGAACATGAGGATGAGATAAACAGTGATATCTGTAACCCTGCCATGTGACCCAGGGTCCCAGCAGTGCAGCGTCCGTGCTGTATTCCCGCCACATTCCCGGTATTCCCAAGATCCACTCCATTCCAGATCCACTACCACCACCACCAGGATAAATCCCTTACTCATCATGAAGGAAGGCTGGAATAAAAGTGAGACCAGCACGAGAAACGTTCCAGGAATTATTATTACTGATGAATCCATGGCAAACACGCAATTCCAATAGTGCACAAAAGTCGTGGCACCCTCTGAGAAAACGACTGAATTCGCTAACACTTTTCTGCTACTCAATAAAACATCATTTTAACACGGTCATGTGATTTATTAAGTGCGATGACAGCGTGAAGCTTTTAAAATAGCCACCAAAGACGCTGAAACCCCTCAGCCACCCAGCACTTCTTAAGAAGTAGCCTGAACAAAATCTATAAGATCAAGCTCATTTTGACAAGGTCAAAGGTCAAACTGAGAAACTGACAAGCCCATGCACACCGACAGACCACTAGAATCCTGCGTGCATAATTTGCCGGCCATGTCTCTCACCGTCTGTGGAGGGAGGAGTGTAAAAGAACCATTGCTGATTTACGTCCAGAGTAGCAGTATAGCCATCAGCATGTTTCTGGCCTGGCAAGCTGTCCAGGGTGTACTCTGGCCTCACCCTAATTAGGATTAAGCGCTTCAGAAAATGAACGATGAACACCCACAACACACTTATCTATTCCTCTATTATCTGTACCGTATATCCATCGGGGTCCAGAGGAAGCTGGAGCCAATCCCTGCTGATTTCAGGTGAGAGGCGGGGTTACACCCTGAACACCCAGTCCATTCCATTAATAACACACACAACCATTCAGACTCACATTCACAGCCATGGAGGGTTTAGAGCAGCCAAATGACCTAATATGCATGTCCTTGGACTGTAGGAGAAAACTGGAGTACCCAGAGGAAACCCACAAAAGAACTGGGACAATACTGATGTGTACTGAGACATGACTTCATTCTAAAAGACTGGATATGGCAATTCTGTTTATTATTTAAACACACACACATTTCTCTCTCACTGTTGTTTGACATTTCCCATGTTTGCCTCATTGGTATTCCGCTGTTGTTCTTAGCGACGCTTGTCATCCGTGTTAAAAAAACAAAAATAGAAAGCATCACCTCACTTCTGCAGGGACAGGACGTGATGTCGGAGTCATACAGCCAATCACATGTGACTTACAGCTGTGCAGCGTTCACTCTCACCCTCACAGCTGTTTGCTTCTGACAACAAATTAGCTTCCTCAAGGTTAAAGCGATGAAAATATTCCACTGCAGCTCCATGGTTTTACTTCTCTACCAGGGCACAATGCAGCTCAAAATCTTCATTCAGTAGAATTTATTGTTAATTATTATTTTACAGCTTAGTCATAGGTATAAATTTAACAGGATAATTACCCTGGCTGGATCTCATTTACATTTATCTCATTTGGCAGATGCTTTTATCCAGAGAGACTTACATGGGATCATCATTGTGGGTTAAGGGCCTTGCTTAAGGGCTTAACAGTGGCAGATTGGTGGCTCTGTGGCTTGAACTCCTGACCTTTTGATCAGTAACTCAGTCTTAACCACTGAGCCACCAGGGCCCCTGCAGTCTATCCCAAGAACACTAGGAGGGAAGCAGGAATACACTCTGTAATTGCTGCCAGTTTATTAACAAACATTCACAGCAATGGAATTTCATTCATTTTCTAAGCCGCTTAATCCTCATTACTGTCGCGGGGAGGCTGGCGCCCATCTCAGCCGACTCTGGGCGAAGGTGGGGTACACCCTGAACAGTTCGCCATGCCATCACAGGGTCAACACTCACACAAACATTCACACTCCCACCTAGGAGTGATTTGGAACAGCCAATTAGCCTACTGTGGCTGTATTTGGACTGTGGGAGGAAACCGGAGTACCCGAAGGAAACCCCCGCAAGCACGGGGGGAACATGCAAACTCCACACAGAAACACCCATGAGCCTGGGAATCGAACCCAGGCCTTGAATGGAATTTGATTTAATGTTTAACGAGGGTACTGGAGAACCCAGAGGGAACCACAATTTTATTTATATAAACACACTGCAAGAAAATACCTCTAAACAAAGCACACTAGCTTAACATTTAAAAGCTAATATAAAAAGGCGAGCATTAAAGTTATGCAACAAAAGAGTAAGCTAAAAATCTCCCACAACAAAGTTTGTTAGCTAAAATTTCTCAAAAAAACTGGTTAGCTTAGCATGTCCTAAAATGTCTAGTTAGCTAAACATGTCGCACAACAAGGCTACATTTACATTTCCAGCATTTTACAGATGCTCTTATACAGAGCAACTTACAATGATCATTTTTATACAACTAAGCAATTGAGGGTTAAGGGCCTTGCTCAAGGGCCCAACAGTGGTGATAGTGAGGATTGAACCACTGACCTTTGGATCAGTAATCCGTAAATAGTGGTTAACACCTTAACCACTAAACCACCACTGCCCTAGTTAGATTTCTTATAAAAAAAAAAGTCATGCAAGAAAAGGTTTACCACCAAATACATATTAGCACGTGGTACACTAGCTACTATATGTTAGCATGTGGTGCATTAGCTACTGTATGTTAGCATGTGGTACACTTGCTACTATATTTTAGCATGTGGTGCAATAGCTATGATATGTTAGCATGTGGTACACTAGCTACTATATTTTAGCATGCGGTGCATTAGCTACTATATGTTAGCATGTGGTGCATTAGCTACTATATGTTAGCATGTGGTGCATTAGCTACTGTATGTTAGCATGTGGTACACTAGCTACTATATTTTAGCATGTGGTGCATTACCTACTATATGTTAGCATGTGGTACACTAGCTACTATATGTTAGCATGTGGTGTATTAGCTACTATATGTTAGCATGTGGTACACTAGCTACTATATTTTAGCATGTGGTACACTAGCTACTATATGTTAGCATGTGGTACACTAGCTACTATATGTTAGCATGTGGTACACTAGCTACTATATGTTAGCATGTGGTGCATTAGCTACTATATGTTAGCATGTGGTGCATTAGCTACTATATGTTAGCATGTGGAACACTAGCTACTATATGTTAGCATGTGGTGCATTAGCTACTATATGTTAGCATGTGGAACACTGGCTACTATGTTAGCATGTGGTGCATTAGCTACTTAATGTTAGCATGTGGTACACTAGCTACTATATGTTAGCATGTGGTACACTAGCTACTATATGTTAGCATGTGGTACACTACCTATTATATGATAGCATGTGGTGCATTAGCTACTATATGTTAGCATGTGGTACATTAGCATGACTGCTGGTCTGAGACATCATGAGCTCAGATGTTAAAGTAATTTATTTCCTCCTGCTTATCCAGAGAATACGGTACTACCTGAAAATAATCCCAGACTCTCTTCTTCCTACTAGTACAGGAGTTAATTGCTCAGTTTAACATTCTTTTGCCAATAATGCATTGCGGCAGATCAGTGATGTGCATGTTAACGCCCTCAGACTCGCTTGATGTTATTAAGTATTGATTCAGAGTGAAGCGTGAAGTGAAGGATGGGTGTGGGGTGTTACAGTGGTGGTTATACATTATAACATGATAATGAGAAGTACTGTGTGTGTGTGTGTGTACGTGTGGAGTTTATCATTATTATTATGACTGATTTTCCACCCCGAACTCTTTCTGATGGTCCTGTCAGGATGATGTAATAGACAGTGTTGATCTGGAGGATGGAAGTGTCCTACATGGTCTCTTTCTAGTCCAGACTGTAGACGCTGCACCACATCGTACTTATTATTCCATCAGTGAGAGCTTGTGAGATAATGTGCTGCTCGGCGCTAATATTTTCACTGTTGAGTTATTTCTAGAGATTATTTTATCAAACACATCGAGTGTGAAATCGTGCTTTACTAATCATCCAAATCCTCCACACTGTAAAACTTTCCCCATGCTGCTCTTCCTCCTCTTCATCATCTCCCACCTCGGAACACATCCCCAAACATGAAACATATCCTAAACAGCGAATATAACAAAAACTACAACAAACTTTAGGGCTATAATATATATCTCCATAAATAGGATTTTTCTAAAAATGTCTCACTTTTACACCAATCAGCTAAAATAAATTCTTAAATTAATGTTAGCTTCCTAAAAATGCCCCATAACAAGGCTAGTTAGCTAAAAATGTTTCCTAGCAATATTAGTTAGATAAAGATATCTAACAACAAGGCTAAATGTCTCCTATCAGTGCTAATTTGTGTTTTTGTGTGTGTGTGTGGGGGGGGGGTGTCCTTAAATCAGTGCTAATGTGTGTGTGTGTGGGGGTGAGTATATGTGTGCATGTTTAGTTTGATTCTGTGAGGTATTTTGCTGAACATGAGTATTTACAAAGCAAATCC
>JAOUQZ010000014.1:17815076-17836188 GCA_028564935.1 Neosilurus hyrtlii | reverse complement strand
TTAGTGCTTCTAGAGCAATATATTTCTCACATCTAATAGAAGATAACAAAAATAATCCAAAATACTTATTTAATATTAAGGTCACCAACAAGTCACCAAGATAGGCGATATGTTTGTGACTGTTTCCTCATTTACTCCAAAAAAAGTTCACACGATTGTGAAAAATGCATTCTCTGCGTCTTTCATCGTTTCTATGTCTCCTCGCCACAATAACCGCAGCTGTGTGTGCACAATTACGTAAACAAACCGTTTACACCTCCCTTTAAAACATGTTAAATATAAACGCAGTTTGTATTGGCAAAATTGCTTTCAGGTTTGATAATTCGCATTGGGTGTGCTAAAATAATATATTTACATTTTCTCCTCCCAGCATACTCACAATTGCGTGTAAACGACCCATGTTGCATAGTCATTGTGGCAAACGTGCTAACTGGATGCAGACGCACTATTTTGCATCTTTGCAAGATGTAATCCTTAATGTGCACTGTTAGTAAATCAGTTTGTACATTTTTTTGCGTGTGCAGTGAGTTTGCCCACATTTTTATACACGCAAACCTTAGATCCGGCCTTAAGTGCAAACATGTCAGTAGTTTTTTTTTTTTTTTTTTTTTTATTTTATTTATTTACAGCTACTCCAGATACACCATCATCCGGAATGGGAATGTGGTCTAAAACATTTACATTTGTGGCATTTGACAGTGACATTTTTATACAACTGAGCAGTTGAGGGTTAAGGCCCTTGCTCAAGGGCCAGTCAGTGACAGGTTGGTGGTACTGGGTCTTGAACCCTGCCTGAGCGCAACACTGGACATCTACTAAACCTATAAAAGGAAACTGCACAGAGCCGAAGAAGTGAATCAGCAAACTGTAGGAGGAAGTCATGGTTAAAAGGTTAACACGTTCTCACGTCTTCACTTTCACTGCAGTTTTTTCCTTTTGCTTTAGAGAGACGGTGCTGCGGCTGCTGCTGCTTTTGTGAACAGTACTTCATTCACTCCTGCACATTATCGTCGTCGTCGTCATGGAAACTGAAGAAAGGAGTTTAGAAACTGACTCATCTTGTTGCACGTTCTAATATTAGCCATGATAAAATCCACTCGTAGTCCATGTTTTCTCATTCACACGTGTGGAGCTTTTACGAATATCAGCTCAGGGCCATGTTTTATGGGAAGAGTGGCACCAGTACTTTGTTCAACCCAACAGACGGAGCATCACTGAACACACTGTAGAGGCCACACACCACAGATCTCAGAGTTGTGTTTTTTTATTGTAGAAATGAAAAGCAGGAGCAGCGTGTGAACAGGAGTTCTGTATTTCTGTTACAAAAGGCACAGAATGCATTAGCACTACTGCGTTACTGAACCCACAACGTTTAGATCAAATAAAGAAAATCTTCACCAGGTTATCCATTAATATTGATTAATAAACAGCTTACACAGTTCTCCACTCCAGCACAGTCGTGGTTCTCCACGTGATGATACATCACACGTATTACAGACGGATAGCTTTACACTGAATTAAAAAAGAGTTTCCCAAATCAAATGTTAGCAAGATATTTTATGTTTCATCGGTTTTAACTTTACAAGGATAACTGATGTTAGCGTCTGTATGGATGGTTTAGATGTAGCTAGTTATTAAGCTAATTCCTTGTTTTTTCTGATGTTTTCTTTTTCCTCTGTTGCTTCCAATCTGGAGGTTTCAGCAGGATTACTCAAGAAATAAGTCACGCATTATCACAACACATTCAGAATGTCTCAGTACACTCAAAACACAGATCGAGTTTGGTTCCCGGCTTCGTCCGAAATCGAATTGTGAAATGTAATTCTTGGTGATCATATCAAGTTATGCATTTGTATAGCGTAGCGGAGTACAGGCAGTGAAAGAACCAGCTCAGCGCTTTCGCACTGAGAGCAAGATAAGCATATTCTCATGATTTTGCAGTGGCAAAATCGTCATAAGTACGAACATCACACCGTCATAATTTTTTTAAGCTGTGAAAAGAGGCAAGTAAACTTGTTTAACTTTCAACGCAGTCACACGTTTAATGAGTAGAATAAAGAATTCAGAAGTAGTCAGCGCTAGCCACTAGCCTCAGCTTGTTTCCTCCCAGCGTCTTCAAACTGACTGCTACGTCAATTGTTCTTTAGTTTTCTCTGTAGACATTAGCTGGGTGCAATAATGTACATTTATTTTGATGATATGCAACTAATGCAATTCAATCCCTTTGTTCAGAATTTTAGTATAATATACAAGGTTGTAGTTTAGTTATTGGTAATTAAATATAAAAAAGTAAAGCATACTAAACCTCCCCATTATCTCATCTCTGCTCACATTTGTAATGTGAATGATAAAGATTGCTGGAGAGTGTTGCTGGGGAGACGGATTCCTGGGTTTCCCTCTTAGACCTGTCGCCTCTGCGACCTGCCCTGTAATAAGCGAAAGGAAAATGGATGGATGGTGAATTTTAAATCTGATTAATGTTAGATGTGGGTTTAGTGTTTACAGAATTACACACAGTTTTTCCCAAATCCAGATGTGCCAGTGCCAGAGAGGAATAATGAGTAGTCACCAGAAAGTACAGCACATGAATACACAATAAGTAGTAAACAGTAAAAACAGTCAAAAACTACAACTACATTTCAGATACAGATCATTTGTAAAATGTTGTTTCTCTCCTTAAAACCCTGTGCCGTTTTCCAGAAGTGCTGCTATCTGAAATGATGTCTAATCGAATAAACAGCTGAATGATGTTAACTCTGTACTAATAATGTTAAATAAATAGAGCCTCTGTTCATAGATTTTTATTCCTATTAATTAACTGAAAACTGTCATGTCACAAAAAACGAGGAAGAAATGGCGGAAGGGGCGGGGCTTGAGATGATAATGGAGATTAAAACTTGCATATGTTCTGTTTTTATTGGGGTAAAAAGCAGATTGCTCATTTGTTGTATTTCTAAAGTATAATAAGGTGCTAAAATGTGTATGAACGGGGAGATAAGCACACTGTGCTAGACTTCTTTACAAAAGTAAACGGGCTTGACTTGAGTTTTGTCTTGTGTTTATGGTAAAATTTAAATTTCTACCTCATGACAGCAGTAATGATAATTATATACATATAAAATACAAGTTCAGAGAGCTTTGAATGAACTCAGTGACGTACAAGTGCTGCGTTCCAGTACTGGTTTTAAGGGAAATAAGTTTTATTTATTAATAAGGTTTTAGTGATTAAAGATAAACAGTGTAAACAGCTCATGAATCCGGCAAGTAATCTATCAGAGTAAGTAAACCACCGAGGATTTTATACGGACAAGATGAAGACTGTGACGGTAGAAAAAAAGACAGGACTTCAATATAATAAACAAGAACAGCAATCTTTACCTTGGATATTTTGTTAAATTGGCCATTTCTACACAGCTCAAGGATAAATTGATAACAGGAACAAAAACCATCCTATCTGGAATATCGACATTTTCCTCAGATATGTTATTAAATTAGTGCTAAGAGACATTGTACGTCTTAAATAATGCTTTATGTAGTTAGAATGCAGGCGGTAAATTGTCTATAGGGACAATATAAGGACAACGTGAGTGAAAACAGGAAAAATCTTTTAGGAATGTTTAATTTTACCTCCGATGTGTCGGTAGATTTCTAAAAAAGACGCCTTATGGCTAAAATTAAGATTCATCTACCTAGCATGCAGCTGCTAAGTCTTTTTTACACAGTGGAAGTACAAAGTGAAAATGGAAACCAGAGAGATCTATCTGGGATATAAATATTATCCATGTAGGTATGATATTAAATAAAAAATAAAAGATATTGTGAGACTAGGTTGCGATTTGTTGATCTTTTTTATAGCTATAGTAAAGATACCGTGAGTGAAAACAGGACAGGTCTATCAGGAACATCAACATTTATCTCAGATTTTGTTGGATTTGATGTTGACATTTACCACAGATGTGTCGGTGGACTAATATGAAGTGTTGAGTTTTGCTAAACTGATGACGCATCCAGCTAGCAGGCAGCTGTTGCGTTGTTTTACGGATGATTTGAAAATGCAGTGACCATAAATAATGAGACAGAATCATAAGCGGAGACAGAGTCATCAACATTTACCTGAGTTTTGTTGGTATTAAAACTTTATATTGCGGAGGTTTCGCTGTATTTACAGTTAGCATCAACTGCTAACATCTATGAGTTCCATTGTAAAGAAAAACAAGATTGTTTCCCAATTTGTGCATTTAAGACTCGAGAGTGCGCCGTTTATTTACTCCTGGTAAAATTAGTGGTCGTGTTCAAACGTGGCATAAATTACTGACTTGCTAACTAGCTGAGAATGCTAGTATAGAAATCTTGGAAAATTGTGAAAGAAGTCTAAACAGTACCAGAGCGCAGCCCTGCCATCATGTTCTGTCTGTTTGTTGAAAATTTCACCACCGAGTTCATCCCGACAGCTTGTTCTCACACTCATGGTGAGGTTCCTGCTCTCACACACTGTTCCTGCGGTTGTGGATCATGGCCACAATGTGACTGAGGTCCAAACTCTTCATCATCACCTCCATGAACTCTTCATCTCGGCGTGCTCCTTCTACAAATTCCTCCAGTGACAGCTCACCTGTTCAGGTAAGGAAAACATGCAGGATGTGGATTTTAGCTAATGAAAAGTGTGTAAGTGTGTTCATCAGATGATCATTTCTTAATCGTGTGTGTGTGTTAACAGGAAACATGAAACTAAGCACTGAACAAGCTCTTTGGGCCTCGATAGAACCTGAAGTGCTGTTAATAAGTCATTTTGTGATTAGATTAGATGTGATTAGTTCAAAATGAAATAAAACCTCTTGTCTACTATAATAATTAATTATAATATAAATCTTAACACATGACTTTGATGAGGTTCTTTTGAATGTTCCTCTGAAGTAGGAACTGTAGTGTTCTTGTGTCTGAAAGGCTTCTGAAAAACACAGCTATCGAAGCCTAAACCACAGTCTTATCAGATAAAGTTCCAAGTACAACCGGTTTATGATTCTAAGAACCACTAAATATCTGGAGGACCTTAAAAGAACCCCTGAATTTAATAACTGGGTAGGTCTGCAGTACACACATCATTATAAGGCTTATTATTTTTTTCTTTAGAGCTAGAACCTAATAATTGGATAAATGGATATTTCCTCATTTTTATCCTCCTAAAAGCATTACAAGGGTTCTTTAAGAGTTCTTAAAGGGTAAACTGGGCCTTCTAATGTTCTACATACAATCCGTTCTCACAGTGAAATACTGCTGGGTTCTTTAAGAATTTGTTTGTCAAGTTCTTTACTTATTAAGAGGATTCTACTTGGAACCATTTCTGATAGGTGAGCACTCAGTGGGCTCTTAAAGGGTTCATTGGATAATTATGGCTTCAGAGCCTCATAAAAGATGTATATTTGGAACTGTGTCTGATAGGGGAACAGCCTATCGTAGGACTCAGGGGTATTTGGATAATTAAAGGTTCTAAAGGTTGTAGCAGTTTCTGATTTCCTGCTGTAGGGTTCTCTTAAGGGTTTGTTGTATTATTGGGGGTTCATTACCTCTATAAATGGTTCTGTTTGGAACAGTTTGTGACCGAGAACTTGTTTTGTATGGTTCCTAAAGGGTTCTTTGGATAATTAGGGGTTCCAAACCTGATAAATGGGTTATATTTGGAAATCTTTTTCTAGTAAAAAATCCCAGCCAAAGAGTCCACGACGGGAGTTGCAAGAAGAACCCAAGAGTACGATATTTAAGAGCTTGTGACTGAGCAGTGTTTTTTGTGTGTGATTGGTTATGGTCACTGACTCACCATCTCCGTTCACATCGATCCTCTCAAACACGCGGTTGGTGAACTCTTCCGCGCTCACTTCCTGAGAATCGCTGCCGTTAATGGCACGGATAGCCTGACACACACACACACACACACACACACACACACGTGTAAATCTGCTGTTTATGCATCAAACAGAGCAACATCTTTAAAACCAGCATCGGATAATTTGAATTGTATCTGTTTAATGTATTAATGTATTTATCCATACATTATAAGGCCGTAGGGAGGCTGGGCTACGCTGGGCGAAGGTGGGGAACACCCTGAGCAGTCCAATGCAGGGTCATCAAACATGCAACCATTCACACTCACACCCAGGGGCAATTTGGAACAGGTAATTAACCTACAGTGCAAGTCTATGGACTGTGGGAGGAAACCGGAGTACCCGGAGGAAACTCGTGCAAGCAAGGGGAGAACATGCAGACCACACACAGACACCCTTGCTGAGCCTGGGGATCGAACCCAGGACTTTCTTGATGTGAGGCGGACATGCTAACCACTTCTCCGCCTTTTTTTTTTTCATTTTCAAGTGTACTTTGGCATTTTAATAAGGATTGTAGTTTACAAGGTTTAGAGACAAACTGTTCTGAACAAATATTACATGTTAGTGTTTTAATAAATCAGAGGGTTTTTTTTTAAAGTAAATGTTGTGCATCATGTTGTATTGAATGTCTCAGCGTTTCTTAAGAGTCTTATCTGAAAACTGGCACAAATCATGACCTTAACCTTTAACTAAAACATAATCCTAATCCCTTCTTTTACTGTAATCCATAAGCTCATCATTGGAGGATTCATACTGTGAGTACAAAATAATAGCAATCCTAAAAATAATTAGGAAATTGTTTTTAAATATAGATATAATGCTGAGTAAGACTGAAATGAAAATACAGTTTTGATTTAGTATATATATATATATTTTATTATGTGGTTTACAAACAATTTTTTCTTTTTTTGTTTCATTTTATGTTTTAAACAATTATTTTTAATGTTAATAATTTATTGTTATTTGAACCTTATTAAATAATTTTTCCTAGAAATTGTATGTACGAAATAAAATGTCTTCTTCTTCTATTTATTATTATTATTATTATTATTATTATTATTATTATTATTATTATCATTGCTATTAATAACCCTTCAGGGCTGGACCTTGGATACACATTAACATTGAGCTGAGATGCTCAGATTAAAGCTACATGTGGCCTAAAACAGGTCAGTATCAGTGAGGTGGATATTTATAACCTGTTTATTGTTGATGTGCTCTTCCCCTTAATATCAGCATTTTTATGGTAACACTTTTAAAAAGCAGCCATTGAGCATTTACTAGCATCTCGTATCAGTATTTATAAAATGTTATTTAATGAACAGACTGAGAGAAGATAAATATTAATAAAAGGTCTGGCTAGACCTCTATAAATAGGTTATAATGCCTTCATAAGCAAACATTGTGTGAGCTTCATTTTAAGTGCATAACTATTATAGAACGTTGGAAATGTTTAACTTGGTTACTCATCAGAAGCATGTAACGTCAGGGTTATGAGCATTCAGATGCCGTCCTGAGCCTAATGTGTACGTTATTTTTGCAGACACCTTCATGCAGAGCGACTTACATTTTATTGCATTTATACAGTTGAGCAGATGAGGGTTAAGGGCCTTGCTTTAGGGGCCCAACAGTGGGAGATTGGTGGGACTGGGGCTTGAACCCTCAACCTTCTGATCAATGGTCTGTCTTATCTTTGTTTTCTTTTGTTATGTCAGTGTTAAATACTGTAGAATACTTTAAAATAACACTTAATGTGTATGTATGCGTTATAGTTCTGACACCCGCTGCTTATACATCTGATACAGCGCTCCAGTAACCTGTGGTTCTCATTCATCATCTCATCCATTTGATGAACCGCTTAATAATACTAAGGACACACAGCCATTCACACTCACACGTGGGCACTTTGGAACCACTTATTAGCCTAGTGCATGTTTTTGGACTGTGGGAGGAAACTGGAACACCTTGAGGAAACCCATGCAAACTCCATACAGAAACACCCTCACCAAGCCTGGGACTCGAACCAAGGACCTTCTTGCCGTGAGGAGAACGTGCTAACCACTACACCACCATGGTTACAGTGTATCACCATGGAAATAGGGGTTCTCTTTTTAGGTTCCTGCAGTTCCAATATTCACAATGTTCCTATTCTCCTACAGGTCCTATCTTCCTAGTGTTCCTTTATCATCACTGAGGGTTTTTTCTCCTTGGGTTCCTTTAGTTCTCAGGGTTTCTACGTATATATTCAAAGATGTTTCCTTTACATTTTTATGTACAGGGTTTATTATCTACCATCCATCCATCCATTCGCCAAACAGCTTAATCCTATTAGGGTCGCGGGGAGACTGGAGCCTATCTCATCCGACATCAGGCGAAGCCGAGGTACACCCTGTACAGCTCGCCAGACCCTCACAGGGCCAACACACACACAATCACTCACATCCACATCTAGGGGCAATTTGGAACAGGTAATTTGCCTAATGTGCATGTTTTTTGGACTGTGGGACGAAACTGGAGTAGCCAGAGGACACCAGTGCAAGCATGGGGAGAACATGCGAATTCCACACAGAAACAGCCTCGCTGAGCTCGGGATCTATTCTATGTCTTAACTTATTTGAGGCTCCTTTCTTTTAGTGGTTTATATTCCTCAAGGTTTTTCCCTATTTATTCTATAATTCCTATAGCATTTCCCAAAATTTCTACATTCCTTGACTTTCTATTTCACAGGGTTTCTATATTCCCACAAGTTCTATATTCCTAGAGTTCCTATTTTCCCACAAGTTCTATAGTCCTAGAGTTGCAAAATTTTCTGTAGCATTTCTGAGAAAATCTGTATTCCTTGAGATTCGATTCTCCCACTGGTAATGTATTCTTAGAGGATCAATATTCCCAAACTTCTTATGTTCCCACAGTTCTGAATTCCTAGAGTTCCTTTAGCGATTCCCAGACTACTGTACATTTACCTTAATGATATTGAGCAGCTCGTGTCGGTCTATGCAGCCGTTGCCATCTACGTCATAAAGTCTGAAGTACCAGCGCAGCTTGTGCTCCATTTTTCCTCTCATTACGAGACTTAGTGCTGCTACATACTCCATGAAGTCTATATAACCGTCCTGAAAAGGAAACAGTTTGTTGTCATGTGTTCAGTATGTGGATGATTAAGAGCTTGACTCTGCGACGCTTACAGCATCTTCAGTATTATTCATTCATCAAGACTGTGATATTTATGCATTTAATATTATTCTTGGATTACACGCCATAGTGATTTTAGTGTATTTACAGACAACACATGCATTTCCGTGTGGTCACATCAAACTGAGAGATAGGGGTGCTGGACGTAGCACTGCTCTTCACTGCGGAGACACTCGTGTGACCCGCAGTAGGTCAATAACAATGAGAAGTGATTCATGCTACCTATTTATAAATGTCTCATCGGGTTTGTGCCTTTATCCTGAAGGTAATCTTATAATCGGTGTGTGTGTGTGTGTGTGTATGACTCAGTGTAATCACATCTCTCAGGAACCTAGTAGAGCGTTATCATCGTCATCCTCAGACAAACAAAGAACCAAGCCATCCATCAAACCCTATTTATTATGACAGACAAATGAATCCCTGGTATTCCCAGTGTTCCTATATTCCCTAATTTCCTATATTCCCAGGATGCAGTATCCCACAGTTCCTATATTCTCATGTTCCCTACATTCCCAAAGCCAGGTATTCTAGGAGTTTTTATATTACTATGTTTCCTACATAGCAAGTTATTTCCATTGTTCCTGTATTCTAAGGTTTCCTGCAGTCCAAAGACCAGGTATTCCTTGTGTTCCTATATTCCCTGATTTTTTATATTCCCAGGGCTCAGTGTTCCTATTGTAATTTTCTGTATTCCCAGTGTTCCTATATTCTCAGATTCCCTACATTCAGAGGGCTCGATATTCCCAGTGGTCATCTCTTCATCCAGGTCTCCCACATTTTCTGATGATCAGTGAAGCATTACCTTATTTACAGGATTCTGTTCAAAGGGTTTGTTTTTTATTCCCACTGCCATATTTTCCCAGATTCCATATGTTCCACAGATCATACAGTATATTTCCAGGGTTCTATGAACCAAAGGTTCTTGTATTTTCAGGAGTCTATTTATTCCTATATTTCCAGGGTTCTAACCACCAAATATTCATTAATTCCCAAACTTCGTATGTTTACCTGGGTTCCTTTTTTGCCTGGGATTCATGTCCCTTCAGTCGTACTGTCTATAACCAGCCACCTATTTTCCCAGGGTTCCTATATTTTTGCCCTTCTGCAAGCTTCTCTGCTATACCTGGGCTGATTTTAGGAGAAACTGCCTTGCCCAAAGAACACTACCCACCTCACCACCCTCTGAATATGTTGTGCAGGAAAGGCGAGTCAACACAAAGTCATAGGGGATGCCAGACGCTGGTTTGGGCTGATCTTCCACAAAAACTACCTTAGGCATTTCTGCTGGGTTTCCTCCCGGCCTTAGATTCTCCTAAACCACCCAGAAGGCAGTGGGGACAGACACAGGTTTTACCGTTTTCTGTCATACAGTAGCGGATAAGCTGACCTGACACAGGTTCCTGTATTAGCAGTTCTGTAAATTCCCACAGATTCATTTGCTCAGAGTTGCTATATTCCCAAGCCTCCTTTATTTCTATATTTCCTTTTTTTATATTGTCCATGATGCTATAAAGCTGGAGTTCCCTGAGATATTGCCTTTTCATGCTTATATTATTCCCACTGTCTATATTTCCAGGCATCCTGTATTGCCATGTTCACAAGGTACTGTGAGAACTTCATGGCTCTGTAAACTTTATTTGTTCTGTTTCTCCATGGTTCTAAGTTCCCTCACTGAAACTGGTCTTAAGGTTCTCACTTTTCTAGACTGTTCTCAGGTTCCTGTTTTCCAGAGCCACCATTCGCAGGGCCCTCTACCTCTACTTTCCCTCACTGAATATTTATCTTTTGTAGAAACTAACTCTGTGTTTCCCATGTTTACGGTATTTCATGTTGCCAGAGTTCTGTGCTCCTGAAAAGTTCTCCAGGAACCTACATAATAAGGGTTCTATATATTGTAGGTCCTTTGTTTTATCTATCAGGAAAAATGCAAATTTAAAGTAATAATCTTGTTTTGTTTCAGACACTTGTTGGGGAATTATGTTGCTTCTGTTTTTCATAAATGTGCATGAATATGCAAATGAGCAGGAAAGCATTGCAGTTCACCGCTGCACTGTGCTGCTTCATATCGTTTATGGACACATCATAACCAACTGTCAGTATAAAAAACAGGGAATGTTTGTTGTACAGTTGGATCCTCTGTGCTACCTTTAAGGCTATGTTTACATTCTTGGTTCCTTGGAGAACACATTCCTTGTTGTAGTCATGTGTCAGTGACTCACCTTGTTCATATCGAAGGTGCGAAACATCTGTTCAATGTAAGCGTTGGCCTCTGGATCGAGACCCCGGAGTCCGAAGAACTGCTTGAACTCGTGAAGTGTTAACTGACCTGAAGGACACTCGGTCATGAACTTCTTGTACCAGAGGTGCATCTCGACGGCCTGTAGATCGTCCACCGTGCAGCCTGTGGAGTTCCCCATGTCTGAAAGTGTCTCTATCACAAGCCCAATCGGTCCTCTGTGCAGGCGAGATCCCGCAGAGATCTTCGCGTCTCACAGACTCACGACTCGGGCGTTTGGAGAGGACGCAGGGGCTTCACACGGCTTTTGTGAGTGTTCTGGATCAAGCTGGTGGTGATGAACATGCCTAATCCAGAGCAGAATATAATTATGAGGATCAGACAGAGAGGGATTTTCCTCCTGCTCACGTGGGTGTGTGTGTGAGATCTTCAGGGTCGGCACTGACATGAACAGTGCTATGAACCGAACATGATTTATTGATTATTTTCCTTTAATACAGCTATGATTTGAATACTCGGTTCTGATTGGTCAATTCCCCTATTCAGTGGTCTGTTATTTCTTTATATCAGACCGTTGCTATGAAGAACATCAATAAGAGAAGCAATACATCATTGTTATGATGGAATAAAGCCCCTTAGGATGCTGCAAGATGCCTTCACTGTGAGTCGGGGTCCTGATCTCCCATCAGAGTTTATTTCATAATAATAACCAACTCTCTGTACATTACAGCAGCTCATCACTGAGTGTACCTTTCCTATCAGCAATCTATCTATTTTAACCATTTAATTCTTCTGGGGTCGTGGGGTACCTGGAGCCCATCTATCTCGGCCGACTCAGGGTGAGGATGGGGTACACTGTGAATAGCCAGTTCATCACAGGGTAACACACACAACCATCCATAAAATCACAACACGATGTCCATAAAATATATTTCACTTAACTTTTTTAGTTAAAGTCACTGAATAAAGCTAACTCTACTGCATCATCAGGGTGGCACGGTGGGGTAGCAGTGAGCACGTCCACCTCAGGGCAATAAGGTTCTGGGTTTGAGTCCGAGGCTTGGGCGTTTCTGTGTGGAGTTCGCAAGTTCACCCAGTGCTTGTGTGGGCTTGTGTGGGCACAGTAAGCTAATTGGCTGTTTCAAATCACCCCTTGGTGTGAGTGTGAATGGTTGTATGTGTTAGTTGCAATGGTCAGGTGAGCTGTTCAGGGTGTACTCCGCCTTGGCCCAGGGTAGGCTGGGATAGGCACCACCCTTCCCGCAACCCTTAGTAGGATTTTTATTTATTTTTCTCTCCCTAATTTAGTCGTATCCAATTTCCACCCATCAAGTATTGCCTTCCCTATCACACAACCACCAACAACCAGGGTGGAGGATAAACATGCGATGCTGCCACTCGTCTCTTTTCGAACTGCTGTGCATATGTATTTGGGTCACACTCAGAAGGAAGGCGCTATCCGCCCCCTCGTACGAATGAGCTCACATACGCCCATGATTGGCTGGTGATCGCTGTGAGGGATGGATCATGGCTTCATTATGTCTTCCCTCCCTCCCATGAGAGCTCGGCCAATTAGAGTCCTGGTTATGGATAGCTGTGGCATCAATCCGGATTCGAACTTGCGATCTCTGGGTTGATAGTCGTGCACCTTGTTGATGCGCCACTCAGGAGCTCGACCCTTATTAGGACCAAGCGGTTCGGAAAATGAGAAATAAGTAACCCTACTGCATGGCTGAAGTATCTTAACTAACACCAGTTAAATATTGTGAATGAAATAAACACAATAAAATGTAAATGACGATGACATTAGAATTTGACATCACGATACACAGGATCATTCTGGGATTGATTCGAGTTTATTATAGATGAAGTTAAAGTTGTTAATATTGAAAGAAAAACAAGAGACAAAAATAAATAAATAAATAAAATATTAATTAAACAACATTCCAATGTTTCATTTTAATTCTTTTATTTCCTTTTTTTTATGTGAAATTACTTTTACCTGATTTTGGGTGGAGAAAGAGGAATGGGGGCGTGGCTAAGGAGGACGGCTAGATGGCACATTTTAAACCAAGAAATACAGAAATAAAAAACGTTAGAAGTGAAAATGAATCAGCCGGGTTATATATGTCTCTTGGGCCATGCCCCTTTTCCTAATTTTGCTCTTTATGTAAAAAAGTAGATACAAATCAAAACTAGAAATAGAAACAGAATAAAAGTTAAATTCTAATAAGGAATAAAATGACTGGAAATATTTACTGAAGGCTCACGTGTATATAAACATGAACATAGTCAATAATATTTGGACAGTTTTGGACCTTACTGCCAGACTGCTTTCACTTTCTGTTTTCTCTTCCCAGTAATCTCGACTGTAAAATTCCAAGGTTCCGTCTTTCGTGTTCTTTCTGGATCTTCTACAGGAGTTTCCCTGTGGTGAGGAGTTTCCCCTCAGTGATTTAGTGGCTGGGGTTCTGTGTTGAACGGTTTTACGTGAATAAATGAAAGATGAAAGAAATGTCAGTGTTACACGACAGTGGTTCTGTAGATCAGATACACAGACTGTTCTTCTGCTGTAATATAAGATAGGGATTTAAGGACTGTCTTAAAGCAGAGCTCCAGATGGATCTCTCTGTTGATAGGAGTCTGAGCCTGGGTTTGCCTTTCTGATTTCTGCATTCATTTGTATCGCCTCACCATCGTCTTCTAAGTTTAATTATATGTTTAACAAGTTCACGTTCCGTCAAGCATCTGATTTCAGCATTTGCTCCACAAACATTTATTTTCCTGTGAGTCTGTCTACCTGAGTTAGACTGTGTGATGTTTATTCTGTGCAAGTCTGAGTGTTGGTGTATGAGCCTCTGTGTTTTGGGTTTCAGTTACATTATTATTGAATACATATCAGCCAATCAAGATCAGCTCGGTGACACGGCGGCTTTATTGGGTTTCCTGTGGTGGGCATGCGCGGACACGGGACAACCATCCAAGTCATATGCCATGATGCAATCCCCAAACTACATCGTATCAAATGTTTAGCACGGTTCTGTAGAATAAGAGGAATACAGTCCCTGGAGATGAGGTGATAAAGAGATAAAGTACTGCGATCAGATCATTAACACTGAATAAACCTTTTTAGGATGATATAAACACTTCACACTCTGGTTTGGGGTACTGATCATCCCGTCAGGGTTTATCTCACAATAATAACCAATACACTGTACGTTATCTCTAACATACCAGTGAAGAGACCTAAGCACCTCCTTTAATTTTGCAAATGTTAAATGTTAAAATGTTGTAAATAATGCCTTATAACCATGTAGTGAGTGTGAATGTACAGCTCCAGTCTGTAGAGAGGAATATAAACACTCAGAATACATAATTTTCTGTGTATTTCTGACACTTTTTAAATTATTTAATACATGTAAATATGATTATACTTAAAATAAAAACATATATTAAAAGTGGGAATAGTAAATTAAGAATAAAGTAATAATGATAACAATAGTAATAATAATGATAATGATAATAATAATAATAATAATAATTGGGAAAAAACGTCAGGTTTTTCACATACATGGAAAAGACTAAAAAATATAAAAACAATTTATATACAAAAAATGATGATGACTTATTACTGTGTTACATGAGCATTTCTATCATTGTTATATGTTTCAGGCTATATGATAGAAAAAAATTATAAAAACCATTCAGCCTCTGTAACAGTCGCACAGGCAAGAAAAAGTTCCATTTCAGTACTTCACTCGTACGGTATTCTGAATGTAGACTCGGATGTAACGTCTTTATAAAAATTTCACCATCGTCACTCCGAGTCCGACTCTTTTCCCGACAGCATCTCCATCGCAGTTCCGGTGCGTCTCAGGCCCAACCTGCTCAGCTTCCCGTATACGGCGTTAAACACCGACGCGACGCACCGTACAGAGATCGTCATCCACTTGATCGCCTCCACCAGCCAGCCGACGGAGCGAGACGTGAAGCTCACGAACACAGTCATGTAGTGTGCGAGCAGGAGGAGGCTGCGGGCCAGCTGTTTGCCGTACTGGACGATGAGGTTCACTCTGCAGTCGAGTCCTCGCATTCTGCTGTGGTTCATGGTGAGAATCGCAGGAATAGTTCACGATGATCTCGAGGATAAGGTTTAGTCACCAAATTGATTTACATATGACCTTCATAAAGAACCGTTAAGTTTCCACCAAGCACTGAGACAGAAATGTGATGAGAGAGAGAGAGAGAGAGAGACAACGTTATTTGTTTGTTGTTGGGCAACAAAAATAAGTCCACTGTGGTTCCTCTGTGGTTGTGATGTCAGTAAAATTACTTCCTTCTGAAAGAGTGAGCAGTTAGTCACGCTGTGTTACACACTATCATCTCACTTCTCAATTTTTTTTTTACCAAATTGTTTTTCTATGCAAAACTGCTTTGCAACAAAGTGAATTGAAAAAAGCTCTATACATATAAAACTGAATTGAATAAATGGTCCCTTGATGTTTAGCTTTAGATGTGTGGTAGTAATTTGTAGATGGTCCCTTGCTGTTCAGTTTTTAGATGCGTAGTAATAATTTGTAAACGGACCCTTGCTGTTCAGTATTAGAGGTGTACTAATTTGTAGACAGTACCTTGCTGTTCAGTTTGGAGATGAGGTGGTAATTTGTAGACGGTCCCTTGCTGTTCAGTTTTTGAGGTGTAGTAATTTGTTGAAGGTCCCTTGCTGTTCAGTTTTTAGAGGTGTAGTGATAATTTGTAGACAGTCCCTTGCTGGTCAGTTTTGGAGGTGTAGTAATTTGTAGACAGTCCCTTTACTGTTCAGTTTTTTTGAGGTGTAGTAATTTGTTGAAGGTCCCTTGCTATTCAGTTTTTGATGTGTAGTAATAATTTGTAGACGGTCCCTTGCTGGTCAGTATTAGAGGTGTAATAATTTGTAGACGGTCCCTTGCTGTTTAGTTTCGGAGATGTGGTGGTAATTTGTAGACGGTCCCTTGCTGTTCAGTTTTGGAGATGTGGTGGTAATTTGTAGACGGTCCCTTCCTGTTTAGTTTTGGAGGTGTAGTAATTTGTTGAAGGTCCCTTGCTGTTCAGTTTTTAGATGTGTAGTAATAATTTGTAGACGGTCCCTTGCTGTTCATTTTTGGAGATGTAGTAATTTGTAGATGGTCCCTTGCTGTTCAGTTTTGGAGATGTGGTGGTAATTTGTAGATGGTCTCTTGTTGGTCAGTTTTGGAGGTGTAGTAATTTGTAGACAGTCCCTTTACTGTTCAGTTTTTTTGAGGTGTAGTAATTTGTTGAAGGTCCCTTGCTATTCAGTTTTTGATGTGTAGTAATAATTTGTAGACGGTCCCTTGCTGGTCAGTATTAGAGGTGTAATAATTTGTAGACGGTCCCTTGCTGTTTAGTTTCGGAGATGTGGTGGTAATTTGTAGACGGTCCCTTGCTGTTCAGTTTTGGAGATGTGGTGGTAATTTGTAGACGGTCCCTTCCTGTTTAGTTTTGGAGGTGTAGTAATTTGTTGAAGGTCCCTTGCTGTTCAGTTTTTAGATGTGTAGTAATAATTTGTAGACGGTCCCTTGCTGTTTAGTTTTGGAGGTGTAGTGATTTGTTGAAGGTCCCTTGCTGTTCAGTTTTTTGATGTGTACTAATAACTTGCAGACAGTCCCTTGCTGTTCAGTATTAGAGGTGTAGTAATTTGTAGACAGTCCCTTGCTGTCAGTTTTGGAGGTATAATTTGTAGACGGTCCCTTGCTGTTTAGTTTTGGAGGTGTAGTAATTTGTTAAAGGTCCCTTGCTGTTTAGTTTTTAGATGTGTAGTAATAATTTGTAGACGGTCCCTTACTGCTCAGTATTAGAGGTGTAGTAATTTGTAGACGGTCCCTTACTGTTCACTTTTCGAGGTGTGGTGATATTTTGTTGACGGTCCCTTGCTGTTCAGTTTTGGAGATGTAGTAATTTGTAGACGGTCCCTTACTGTTTAGTTTTGGAGATGTAGCAATTTGTAGACGGTTCCTTGCCCCTGCGCAGGCCAATCGGCGCTGTGTGAGTTGTTGGTTTCCGGGATGTTTGGTGATGTGGCTCTGTTCACAAATCCGAAACACGACATTTATTACCGAGTCCAATAACAGCAGCTGTTAGTCGCTTGAGGAGGATCCGCAGCAGGTCGGTTTGACTCCAGACAGATGAAGAACGCAGCTGTTTGTTAGTTGTTTTGTTTGTGAGTGAGTGTCCGACCTGTGTGAGGATGAGGAGGATGAGGATGAGGATGATGTGTTTATAATCTCATTCTTTATGATTATAATCTTATGAATGTTCCTCAGTGGTGGCAGGAGTTTCCTACCTTGACGTCTTCATGTCGTGCTCAGAACACACACACACACACACACACACACACAGCGCGTTTACTTCTTTAATGTTTTCTACTTGTTATGGAGAGAGACACACTGCGCATGCGCACTCGCGTCACATCTTTTTTCTTCTGCACATGAATTTATTTATTTGATCATTAATTTATTTATTTTTGTTATTTGGCGGGGGGGTTATAACGCAATTGTAAAAGAAACTTCATGACGCGCAGATGACGTCACCACCTAACAGGAGTTTCCGTGTTTGGGATCATGAATATTCATTAGACGACAGCAGAACAGCTTTGTGATTGGCTGACAGTGAAACAGTTTTGCAGTAAGAACTACTTCCGGGTTATCAGGCTGCTCGTGTAGTGTACAGTCCACCCTGACTGCACTGCAGGGTGCAGGTCCAAACTCAGGCCCGGGTTCTGCTCTGTACACAGGTGTTGGCAGCCCTCGTTCTCCGGTTCGTGGAGATCACAGTGAGGTGTTTACACCTCTTTATTCCACACTCCTCCCATCATTCCTCCCATCATTCCTCCCATCATTCCTCCCATCATTCCTCCCTTCACGCCTCCCTTCATTACTGTCTCAGTTTCTTAGGTTTTTAATATTTTAATTAAGATTTAATAAATCAAGTCCATGCGTTAACTCTCGGTGTCGAGAACGCTAAATCGAGCGTTTGGGTCGGGATCCTTTTGATTAAAATGTGATTTCCTCCTTTTAAGCTTTATTTATTTTTCTTCGTGCAGGTCAGCCATGTTGAGCCGGCTGACCCAGGGTGTGACCTCCGTCCTGCAGGAGTTATCTGGGGAGGAGCACCATGGCGATGATGGTGACCCTCAGGTGAGTCACTACACCTGCACAATGATCAGAAACTGGAGCGCACACACACACACACACACACACACACACACACACACACACACACACACACACTTTCCTAAACTTAATAGTTTGACTAAATCCTCCTTCAGCAGGAAAATGTTTTAACCCCAGTTAAAACTCAGTGAGAAGCTTCAGATAAACTCAGGGTCCTGTAGGAATAAACACCATTCAGACGACTGTGAGTAAGAGAGGATCTGTACCAATAATATAAAACTGAGAGAGAGAGAGAGAGAGGGAGAGAGAGAGGAAGCAAGAGAACAAGTGTGAGAGACACAGTTAGAGATTATTACTCAGTAAACGTGTGTAAATTCCCGATCAACGCTGCTGTATTTTTGTTTCATGCAGGACGGTTTGGTGCCGGGCTCGTTGCCTGGCCCTGACGCCTCCTCAGATGTTTCGGGTCCTTCGGAGGACATCCTGGAGCGACTGGCCCAGACAGAGCAGCTGGTGGTTCAGCTTAAAGAGCTGATCAGAGAGAAGGATGGTCAGCTGTCCAACGCTGAGAAACTTCTCAAGGTGAGAAATTACATCGGAACCGTCTAAAAAGTTCTACAGAGTCTAAAAGCAGTATGACTGTTACCTGAGCACCTTCACCAGGTAATAAATTCAATAAAATTTGACACTTCAACACTTCAACATCGGAGTTACACTGTGACCTATAAAAGATATATAAATGTAATACATAAACATGTTTAAACACATGAATATAGTTACAAATTTGAACCGAATAACAGTTCAGAATACCCACCTTTTTTTTTCGCCGTCTAGCACCCCCCTCTAGGGACTCTCTCCTCGTACTGGGGGACTTCAACGCCCATGTGGGCAGCAACAGTGTGACCTGGAAGGGTGTGATTGGTAGGTACGACCTCTCCGATCTGAACCCGAATGGTGTTTCGTTGTTGGACTTCTGTGCCCGTCACGGTTTGTCCATCACGATCACCAATGTTTGAACATAAGGGTGTCCGTAATTGCACATGGCACCAGGACACCCTAGGCCGTAGTGGGATGATCGACTTTGCAGTCTTGTCATCGGATTGCGGCCGCATGTTCTGGGCACTCGGGTGAAGAGAGGAGCAGAGCTGTCAACCGATCACCACCTGTAAGCTGGCTCAGATGGCGGGGAGGCTGCCCTCGAGACCTGGGACACCCAAGCGTGTAGTTAGGGTCTCCTGGGAACGTTTGGCGGAGTCTCCTGTCAGAAGGGCCTTCAACTCATTTACATTTACAGTATTTTGCAGATTCGCTTATCCAGAGCGACTTACAATTATCATTTTTATACAACTCAGCAATTGAAGGTTAAGGACCCAACAGTGGTGATAGTGGGGATTGAACCGCTGGCCTTCACCGCTGACCCCATCCCCTTAACCACTAAGCCACCACTGCCACTTCCAGCCTTCCCACGTCCGGCAGAGCTACAACCACATCCCAATGGAGGCTGGGGACATAGAGTCCGATTGGGCCATGTTCTGTGTCTTCGTTATTGAGGTAGCAGCCCAGAGCTGTGGCCGGAAGGTCATCAGTGCCTGTCATGGGGGCAACCCCTGAACCAGGTGGTGGACATCTGCGGTGAGGGAGGATGTCAAGCTGAAGAAGGAGGCCTAACGGGTCCTGTTGGCCTGTGGGACTCCTGAGGCAACGGGCGGTTCTGACAGGCCAAACGCCTTCCATGGAGGAGGAAGAGTCTGGGGGTTCACATGGGGGGGTCTGCCTAGCACTATGGCAGAAATCACTGAGGTTGTCAAAAAGCTCCGGGGGTGGATGAGATCCGCCCTGAATATCTCAAGCCTCTGGATGTGGTAGGACTGTCTTGGTTGACACATCTCTATGACATCGCGTGGTCATTGGGGGCCGTACCTCCGGATTGGCAAACCGGGGTGGTAGTTCCCTTTTTAAAAAAAAGGGACTGGAGGGTGTGTTCCAACTATCGTGGAATCACACTCCTCAGCCTACCCGAGAAAGTCTATTCAGGAGTACTGGAGAGGAGGATCCGGACGATAGTTGAACCTCGGATTCAGGAGGAACAATGTGGTTTTCGTCCCGGCCGCAGCACTCTTGACCAGCTTTACACACTCTGCAGGATCTTGGAGGGGGCTGGGAGTTTCCTAACCAGTCCTTTGTGGACTTGGAGAAGGCTTTCGACTGTGTGGGGTGTGCTCCAGGAATATGGAATACCGGACCCGTTGCTACGGGCCGTTCGGTCTCTGTATTGCGGGAGCCAGAGCTTGGTCCGCATTGGGAACAACATGTCGAATTTGTTTCCAGTGAGAGTTGGACTACGCAAAGGCTGCCCTTTGTCACTGGTTCTGTTCATAATTTTTATGGATAGAAATTCTAGGTGCAGCCAAGGTGTTGAGCGGTTCTGGTTTGGTAGCCATAGGATCTCGTCTCTGCTTTTTGCGGATGACGTTGCCCTTTCGGCGTCATTGAACCGGGACCTTCAGCTCTCGCTGGAGCGATTCGCAGCTGAGTGTGAAGCGAATGGGATGAGAATTAGCACCTCCAAGTCCGAGGCCATGGTTCTCAGTCGGAAAAGGGTGGAATGCACCCTCCGGGTCTGGAATGAGGTCTTG
>JAOUQZ010000014.1:17764164-17774172 GCA_028564935.1 Neosilurus hyrtlii | reverse complement strand
AACACCAACATTCACCATCAAACACCGACATTGTCCATTAAACACCAACATTCTCCATCAAACACTGACATTCTTCATAAAATACTGACATTCAGCATCAAACACAGACATTCTCCATCAAACACCAATATTGTCCATCAAATACTGACATTCAGCATCAAACATTTTCCATTGAAGACCAATATATATAAAGATCTGAACTTATAATTTTTGATGTTTGGTCTCCAGGTAAAGATGATGTGCGAGGTGATGCCCACGATCAGTGAGGACACGGCCATGAGCCAGCGAGGTTCTCAGAGCAGTTCCTCAGATCCAGACTCTCACTTTGAGCAGCTGATGGTGAACATGCTGGATGAGCGGGATCGTCTCCTGGATACACTCAGAGAGACACAGGAGAGCCTCGCCCTTGCACAGCAGCACCTGCAGGATGTCATGTATGACCGGGATTCACTACAGCGCCAACTCAGCTCTGCACTGCCACAGGTATACATGTGCCACACTCAGCTCAAAAAGGGTGGGGCTTAAGTTGCATTCAATCTGTTACTTAAAAAATGTATCGCATGACAACACTAACTTTGGGAGGATTATTCTCCTGATTGTACTGTTTTTAACAACACAATCCAGCACCTAGTAGCTTTACAGTTTTTATTGTTAACTGTCTGACCCTACATAGTAAACATTGCTAGCAAGCTAGCCAACATTCAATAAATGATAACGATATATGATTGATTCTTCATTACTTTACGCTAACTCACAGTAGACAAAGTGTTTAAATGTGTAGTTTTTTAGGAACAGTAATCAGGTGTGTTTGTAAGCTGAAGTTAGCAATATGTAAAAGTAAGCTCACATGATACAGATGTTGCTCCCGATCTTTACCAATGATCCCGATCACTGAAACTTTTTCAGCATGTTCAGAAACTGTGACCCTCTCCAGCATAATATGGATTAAGTTTCGAGGCCATGTTTTGAGTAAGAGCCAGAGTAAGTTTAAAATGGCGTATGTGGATGAAAATGTGATATTGTCAAAAATACATCCTTCGAAGCAAAATCTTCCACATGACCAAGTTCAAATATCCATAAACACAATCTTTCCATGATAAAATACTTGTTTTAGAAAGGGTTCCGTGTCCACGTTATTGTAAAACAATAGAAATATTTACTTATTTTACTGATTTTTAAACGGTTTTGTGGTTGCTTAGGGTATTTCCTTATTATCCAGATTCACTACCAGAATCCTCTCCCTACTTACAGAATCCCAGAAGGATTCCCCCAATCATATGATTGAGAAACCAATGAGAAGAATCAAAACACACACGATTCCGTGTAAATAGAACTCATCTGTTGATAGGAAGGCGCTAGTACGATGGAGCTGATTGGTGGAGCGCCGGATTCATTTAGTGTTTGGATGTTGTGGAGTTTCAGATGCAGATGTTCAGAAACTGGTTCTGTAACTGTAATTACTATTTTCTCTAAAGTACCATTTCCTGATTAGCAATACAAAGTGATGTAACTCACTCCATTTTGTTGCTATAATCATGTTTTATACCTCAATTTAAAGCAGATTCAATTCTTTTTCGAAATATATCAGTTCCTCGGTATGACAAATTTCCACCTTAATCTGTATTATGCTGGAGAGGGTCACATATTCTTAACATTGGTAAAGATCAGTAAACACTGGTACAACATTGGGACCAAAGACTGGGACACATAGGCCCAACATCAGTATCATGTGAACTTACCTTAATTTATTTTATGCTTTTGATGTTAGATAATGTGTTTTAACATGTATAAGATCAGTAATCAGGTGTGTTAGTAAGTTGTTGCTAGCAATACGCAAGTTATTTTAAGCTAACTAACATTAAATAATGAGTTTTAAAGTGTAGCTGTTTAAGAACAGTAATGAAGTGTGTTAGTAAGCTGTGGCTAGCATGAGCAACATATAGGTTATTTTCTTAACAGTAGTAAACAGGTTCACAAGCAAGTTCACACATCCAATCATTCAATTTCACAAAAGACATCACCAGGAGACACCTGTCCTTCAGTGGACTCAGGACAGTGTGTGTGTGTGTGTGTGTGTGTGTGTGTGTGTGTGTGTGTGTGTGTGTGTGTGAGATGTGGAACCTCCTGTGTTGGTGTTTATTCTCCTAACACTCGTAGTGACACACTCGGCTCAGATCTTCCTTCTGGCTATAATTCAACATCTCACACTTTAAAATATCATCACATGGAGTTCAAATCAGCTGAGGCTGTTTTTTTATCTTCTAGTCATTCAGTAATGTTTTTATGTATCCTCTCACCACATCTCAGCTCTGCTATCTCTAAAAGTGTGTCAGTGTTTGTGTTCAGTCCTCTCGGCTCTCCTTCATCCACAGGGTATTTTATTAAATACACAAATATATTTACCAATATAGCAAAGTATGCATAACATAACTACTACTTATATATAATTTCCTAATGTAATAACTACTAATACAATAACTACTATAATGTATAATTTACTATATAAGTAAATAATATCAACTCATTTACTCATATGAATGACTACAGTACAAAGTAGTGTACCATTGTGTGTATTAAACAATAAACATCTATACAAAATGAACCTAACCTGCATGAATCTTCCAGAAATCATCCTTTTGTTGCAGATTATTGGGTGAATCCTTTCACACATCAGATTGTCTGTTACTGGCAGACAGTGTATCTGAACAGATATTTGAGTAACTATAACTTGTGTATGAGGGGATGGATCTTTGCTCACAGTATACCTCGCCTGTGGAATCATCTACCAGTTATTAGTTGCTCCAAACAAGTCCATAGTCTCAAAATGTGGCCAGATTCAATATTTCTATGTCTTGAGATATATATCTAAAACAAATTAGGCTTTTCACAGAAATATATTTATTGCATAGAGACTAAATCAAGACTTTTCAAAACATGTTGCTTTTGCATGAAATAATGAAAATATGGTATAAGTTCGCATTTTGGATGTTATTTACGAATGATAATTACAAATACATACTGATGAAATTTTTAATAAAACATGCCATCACAGATGGACATGGATCAAGCTACACTTTATATATATTAAAACATATTGTATTATTAGTTTATGTGCTCTGATTAGACGTTTAACAGATTATTGATCCAAAAATAAAATTATGTGACATTAAAATATCGCCAAATTTCGGTCAAAATGTGCAAAATTTAAGCGCTCTGGGTGATGACGCAGTCTTATTTTATAGGCTTGAAATTTGTACTGGGTTATTTTAATAATGTTTTTTCCATATAAAAATTGGCCATCCTAATAAATAAACAAACAAACAAGCAAACAAACAAATAAATACACACACACACACACACACACACACACACACACACACACACACACACATATATATATATATATATATATATATATATATAGTAATTACACTTATACTATACATGTATGTTTAATAATTATTATTTTATTAAAGTTTTTATACATTTTATAATATATTTTTATTTATATTATATATTTTACTATTATCTTATTTTAAAATTTCACAGTTATTTTAGCTATTATATTCCATGTATACACCTTTGTACTGAATATTTAATGTATTTTTACATCCAGTGTATTTTGCTTTATAGTTTATTTTTTTCTTTTATACTGTGATGGCCTGGCAAGCTGTCCAGGATGTACTCTGCCCCCGCCCAGAGTCGGCTGAGATGGGCGCCAGCCTCCCCGCGACCCTAACTAGGATTAAGCGATTCAGAAAACGAATGAATATATATATATATATATATATATATATATATATATATATATAAATTTATTTATATTTTTGCTGTATTTTATTTTACTAATTTGTTTATTATTATTTTTATTATTATTATTAACATTGATAATTATAATATTAATATTATTATTATTATATTAGTATTAATTAGTAGTTTAGTAATAGATACATGACTTAATACAATGCAAATTAGTATATAGAATATATAATAAATACAATACAAAAAAGTACAAAATTATTGTAACACATTCTGGATCAAGAATTAAATCCACTCTATATGAGTTTGTAGAAATAAAATAAAATTTTAAAATGAAGAGAAATTACTGAGATTCCTAGAAACAAAACATCAACATTTGAATCGATCTTTAACAAAGGTAATTCTGGAGCAGACTGTAAGAGTCCATAACAATAATCTGGTCTTCCACATCAATCCACACTGAGAGTTAATGGAGTCTTATGAACAACAACCGGTCCTGCTTTTCTTCCATCAGATCCCGCTAGGAGACATTTCGTCTCGTTTCATTCACAGAGCAGGATGGAGGATGGCACGCTGGCTTGACTGCTTATAAACTCCTATTGAACACACTGCAGCGTAACGTAACAGCTGGAGACCACGCAGAGAAAAGCTGCGAGAAACACCAGCAGCCAGGACGTCGATACATAAAGTTTATATAATATAACAAATACAAGCTCGGTTTCAGAATAGAAATACAGTCTGAAAAATTAGAAATAGGAATTTTTAACAACATTAGCATTTATACCATGGGGCAAACCAAAATTTTATCAACAGTACTCTTTATTAATGCTGTAAATCAGGGGTCACCAACCTTTTTGAAACTGAGAGCTACGTCATGGGCACTGAGTCATACGAAGAGCTACCAGTTTGAAAGGCTCTCCCGAAATTACACGTTTGCTCAGTTTTCCTCTAGTTATATGTTATCAATAATGATTAATGATACTCATCTATGTGAAGACACTGATCACATTAGTGATTTCTCACAATAGTTATCAACAATAAAAATCAAAAATCAATTTTAGACGCAGCTCACTAGTGAGTTGTGCTATTTTCAGAACAGGCCTGCAGGTGACTTATGTGGTCCTTGGGGGCGACCTGGTGCCCGCGGGCACCATGTTGGTGACCCCTGCTGTAAATGTTAACCCCTTTAAAATCAATACTCTCTATCAAATACCACTGATTACCAATAAACACTAACATTAATTATCAACACTTTCAACCATTTTCCATTAAATGCCACCAATTACCATTAAACACTAACATTAATTATCAACACTTTCAACTATTTCCCATTAAACACCACTGATTACCATTAAACACTAATGTTAATTATCAACACCCTCAACCATTTCCTAATAAACACCACTGATTACCATTAAACGCTAATTTTAATTATTAACACTCTCAACCATTTTCTATTTAACACCACTGATTACCATCAATCACTAACATTAATTATCAAAAACCCTAACCATTTCCTATTAAACACCATTGATTACGATTAAACACTAGTGTTAATTATCAACACCATCAACCATTTCCTATTAAATGCCACTGATTACAATTAAACACTAACATTAGTTATCAACACTCTCAACCATTTCCCATTATACACCACTGATTACCATCAAACACTAACATTATTTATTAACACCATCAACCATTTTTATTAAACACCATTGATTACTATTAAACACTAATGTTAATTATCAACACCATCAACCATTTTTCATTAAACACCACTGATTATCATTAAACACTAATGTTAATGATCAACACTCTCAACCATTTCCCTTAAACACCACTGATTACAATTAAACACCAACATTAATTTTCAACACCATCAACCATTCCCATTAAACACTGATTACCTTTAAATAATATACAATGATTTATATAATAAAATGAGTAAATAATGAATAATATTATATAAATGTAAAATAATTTTATATATACAAATAAAAAAATTATACCAATAAAAAACTGCCAGTATATTATTTATTAAACTTTAACCTTTCAAACTGAGTTTTTATTAAAGTATCTTTATTTATGTACTTTTCGAGGAGTGTATGCCCATAGTGATGGAAGCCTGGGAATTATTAAGGAGCCCAGACTTGAGGAAGAAAACACAGGATAAGACAGAGAGGGGGGGGGGCATTTGACAAACACCATTTGACACTGAGCTTTATTTTCTCTCTTCCATGTAAATGTGGATCAGTGAACGAGGCCACTTTCTTTTCACATCTCTCTCCATCTCTCCCGCTCTCTATCTTTTCTCACTCTCTGTCCCCTCTCTCCCTCCTCCTCTTCCAATTGCTCCACCCTGCAGCTATTATTTAGCCTATTTCTCTTCTCAGAGATCATCTTAGAGAGTTAATATTAAACACACAGTCACACATTGAAAGAGCAGGAGCTTTCCGTGTAATAGGCTGACGTCAGTCACAATTGTGTGTGTGTGTGTGTGTGTGTGTGTGTGTGTGTGTGTGTGTGTGTGTGTGTTTATGAGAGAGAGAGAGGGAGAGAGAGAGAGAGAGAGAGAGAGAATGACAATCAAAGATAGAATGATGTTCTCTAAAGACTCTTAAATTTTTAATAAAGGTGTTGGTGTGGCCAGAGCTTATGGGTACACTCTCCATCTCTTCTTTTCCTTATCTAAACCTGACCTCAACAATGTATCACTGCATAGATCACTGATCAGAGTAACAGTTTCCTTTCCCATCATGCTGATAGGTTACAGCATGACCACACACTTACCTCTGTGTTCTACTGTCAAGCAAGAAACATGTATTGATATCCTCCATTAAAAACCACCACACACAAGGGCTTAGCATTGAATACCACAAAAAAAACATCGACACCATCATTTACTACAAAACAGATGAACACTCACCATCAAACACCACCATTATCCATTAGTCTCACACACACACACACACACACACACACACACACACACACACACACACACCATCAAACATCACCATTATTCATCAATTACACACATACATTCACCATCAAATATACCATTAATTACCAACATTTACAATCAAATACATGAACACTCACCATCAAACACACAATTATCCATTATACACCAAAAATCACCAGCAAACACACCAGCACTCACCATCGAACACCATTATTCATCATCAAACGCCTCAATTATTCATCAAACACACCATCATTCATCATCAAACACCACCAATAACCATTAACTGCACAAACACTCATCATTAACCATAATAATTCATCAAACACACCATAATTCATCATTAAACACCACCAATAACCATCAAACACCCCAACACTCACCATCAAACACCACCAATAACCATCAACTGCACCAACACTCACCATCAACCATAATAATTCATCAAACACACCATAATTCATCATTAAACACCACCAATAACCATCAAACACCCCAACACGCACCATCAAACACCACCAATAACCATCAACTGCACCAACACCCTCCATCAAACACCACCAATAACCATCAACTGCACAAACACTCACCATCAACCATAATAATTCATCAAACACACCATAATTCATCATTAAACACCACCAATAACCATCAAACACCCCAACACGCACCATCAAACACCACCAATAACCATCAACTGCACCAACACTCACCATCAAACACCACCAATAACCATCAACTGCACCAACACTCACCATCAACCAAAATAATTAATCAAACACACCAACACTCACCATCAAACACCACCAATAACCATCAAACACACCAACACTCACCATCAAACACCACCAATAACCATCAAACATACCAACAGTCATCATCACACACGATCAAACACCATGATTGGTTATGCAGTCCAACATTTAATATTAAGTGTACAAATGCTTACAATCAGGTAAAAATGTTTCTTATCAAACACCAACAGTAACCATCATATACCAACATCTATGGGTAAACACACCAACAGTCATCATCAAGGATGTTTGTTTATCATTAAACACCACTATTCACTGTCAAATAGAATCAACATAATGCTTGATAAATGTAGTATTTAATTTAGGGTGTTGGTATTTGCTAGCAGATGTTAACGTATAGTGGAGAATGATAGTATCTGCTGAAGGACTATAGTGTTTTTTGGTGAATGCTATTAGTGTTTAATAGGGACAGTTGGTGTTTTATGAAATATGCTCCTGTCTGATGGTGGCTGATGATTCTGTTCAACGAAAAGAGAATGTTGGTGTTTGTTGATGAATGTTAGTGTTTGATAGTGAATCTTGGTGTTTGATAAAGATTGTCAGTGTTTAGGGAAAAATGTAAAGTAAAGTTTGGTGTTTGATGTTGGTGTTTGATGGTGAATGTCAGTGTTTGACGGTGATTGTTGGTGTTTGTTTGTGAATGTTGGTGTTTGATGGAAAATGTTGGTGTTTGATGGAAAATGTTGGTGTTTGATGGAGAATGTCGGTGTTTGATGAAGAATGTTTGTGTTTGAATATGAATGTTGGTGTTTGTGAATGTTGGTATTTGATTGTGAATGTTGGCGTTTGATGGAGAATGTCGGTGTTTGATGGAGAATGTTTGTGTTTGAAGGTGAATGTTGGTGTTTAAAGGTGAATGTTGGTGTTTGTGAATGTTGGTGTTTGATGGTGAATCTTGGTGTTTGATGGAAAATGTTGGTGTTAGATGGAGAATGTTGGTGTTTTATGGAGAATGTTGGTGTTTGATGGTGAATGTCGGTATTTGATGGTAAATGTCAGTGTTTAAAGAAGCATGTTGGTGTTTGTGAATGTTAGTGTACAATGATGAATGCTGGTATTTCATTTTAAATGTTGGTGTTTGATGGAGAATGTTGATGTTTGATGAAGAATGTTGTGTGATGGTGAATGTTAGTGTTTAAAGGAGAATGTTGGTGTCTGTTTATGAATGTTATTGTTTAATAGTAAATGTTGGTGTTTGATGGTGATGGTTTGTGTTTGGTGGAGAAGGTTTGCGTTTGAAAGTGAAGGTCAGTCTTTAATTGTAAATGTTGGTGTTAGATTGTGAATGTTGTTTTATGGTGGCAAATGTAGGTGTATGATGGTGAATGTTGACGTTGTTTTTAACAATACCACAGCTTAAGAAGTAAATAAGATAATGAATGACTGTTTAAGATCACTGTCTCAAAGCTCATTGTTGGTGAATGTAATTGGATTGTGTCATGTGTACTTGTGTAAGTCTGTATGTGTGTGTGTGTGTGTGTGTGTGTGTGTGTGTGTGTGTGTGTGTGTGTGTGTGTGTGTGTGTGAGTGTGTATGTGTTGGTGTTCCAGTCAGCTGCCTCCTTCCTCCTCAGCATCACATGATGAGGCGGCTGCGTGATTGAATGTTATTGTTCGTGTCCTACTTCACCCAGCTTCCTTCAGGCCACTTTAACCCTTTAGATGGAGAGAGAGATAGAGAGAGAGATAGAGAGAGAGAGAGAGAGAGAGAGAGAGAGAGAGAGAGAGAGAGAGAGAAAATGGACAATATTTTTATGTGGTTGTCAGACTCAGCTATCTGAACTCTAAAACACTGAAAATGAATGTCACACACTGATGGTGAATGTCAGTGTTTGAAAGTGTATGTTGGGGTTTGATGGAGAATGTTGGTGTTTGATAGTGAATGTTGGGGTTGATGGAGGGTGTTAGTGTTTGATGATAAATGTTGGTGTTGATGGTGAATGTTGTTAATGGAGAATGTCAGTGTTTGATGGTGAATGTTGGGGTTTAATGGAGAATGCCGGTGTTTGATGGATAATGTTGGTGTTTGATGGAGAATGTTGGTGTTTGATGGAGAATATCGGTGTTGATGGGGAAAGTTGGTGTTGATGGAGAATGTCAGTGTTAGATGGAGAATGTTGATATTGATGGAGAATGTTGGTGTTTGATGGAGAATGTTGGTGTTTGATGATAAATGTTTGTTGTTTGATGAAGAATGTCAGTGTTTGATGAAGAATGTTGGTGTTGATGGTGAATTTTGGTGTTGATGGTGAATGTCAGTGTTTGATAGTGTATGTTGGGGTTTGATGGAAAATGTTGGTGTTTAATAGTGAATGGTGGTGTTGATAGAGGATGTCAGTGTTTGATGAAGAATGTTGGTGTTTAATAGTGAATGGTGGTGTTGATAGAGGATGTCAGTGTTTGATGAAGAATGTTGGTGTTGATGGTGAATTTTGGTGTTGATGGTGAATGTCAGTGTTTGATAGTG
>JAOUQZ010000014.1:17482546-17503381 GCA_028564935.1 Neosilurus hyrtlii | reverse complement strand
GATCTCAATCTCTCTCTTTCTCTTTCTCTCTCAACATACACGAATTATTATTGGGTCTGATCTCAATCTCTCTCTTTCTCTTTCTCTCTCAACATACACGAATTATTATTGGGTCTGATCTCAATCTCTCTCTTTTTCTCTCTCTGCATACACCAATCATTAATGGGTCTGATCTCAATCTCTCTCTCTCTCTCTCTTAACATACACTAATTATTAATGGGTCTGATCCCAATCTCTCTCTCTCTCTCTCTCTCTCTCTCTCTCTTTCTCTCAACATACACTAATCATTAATGGGTCTGATCCCAATCTCTCTCTCTCTCTCTCTCTCTCTCTCGCTCACTCTCTTTTTCTCAACACACACTAATCATTAATGGGTCTGATCTCAATCTCTCTCTCTCTTTCTTTCTCTCAACACACACTAATCATTAATGGGTCTGATCTCAATCTCTTTCTCTCTCTTTCTTTCTCTTAACACACACTAATAATTAATGGGTCTGATCTCAATCTCTCTCTCTCTCTCTCTCTTAACATACACTAGCTATTAATGGGTCTGATCTCAATCTCTCTCTTTCTCTCTCTCTCTCTCTTTCTTTCTCAACATACACTAATCATTTATGGGTCTGATCTCAATCTCTCTCTCTCTCTCGCTCTCTCTTTCTCTCAACACACACTAATCATTAATGGGTCTGATCTTAATCTCTTTCTCTCAACACACACTAATCATTAATGGGTCTGATCTCAATCTCTCTCTCTCTCTTTCTCTCTCTCTCTCAACATACACTAATCATTAATGGATCTAATCTTAATCACTGTCAACACACACTAGTCATTAATGGGTCTGATCTTAATCTCTCTCTCTCTCTCTTAACACACACTAATCATTAATGGGTCTGATCTCAATCTCTCTCTTTCTCTCTCTCTCTCAACATACACTAGTCATTAATGGGTCTGATCTCAATCTCTCTTTTTCTCTCTCAACATACACGTATGAATAATGGGTCTGATCTTAATCACTGTCAACATACACTAGTCATTAATGAGGTTGATCTCAATCTCTCTCTCTCTCTCTCTCTCTTAACATACACTAATCATTAATGGGTCTGATCTCAATCCCTCTCTCAACACACACTAATCATTAATGGGTCTGATCTCAATCTCTCTCTCTCTCTCTTTCTCAACACACACTGATCATTAATGGGTCTGATCTCAATCTTTCTCTCTCTCTCTCTCTCAACATACACTAATCATTAATGGGTCTGATCTCAATCTCACTCTTTTTCTCTTTCTCTCTCAACATACACTAATCATTAATGGGTCTGATCTCAATCTCTCTCCCTCTCGCTCTCTCTCTTTCTTTCTCAACATACACTAATCATTAATGGGTCTGATCTTAATCTCTCTCTCTCTTTCTCTCTCTCTCAACATACACTAATTATTAATGGGTCTGATCTCAATCTCTCTTTCTCTCTCTCTCTCTCTCTCTTTCACTCTACATACACCAATCATTATTGGGTCTGATCTCTATCTCTTTCTTTCTCTTTCTCTCTCAACATACACCAATCATTAATGGGTCTGATCTCAATCTTTCTCTCTCTCTCTCTCTCTCAACACACACTAATCATTAATGGGTCTGATCTCAATCTCTCTCTCTCTCTCAACATACACTAATTATTAATGCGTCTGATCTCAATCTCTCTCTCAACATACACATATCATTGATAGGTCTGATCTCAATCTCTCTCTCAACATACACTGGTCATTAATGGGTCTGATCTCAATCTCTCTCTTAACATACACTCATCATTAATGGGTCTGATCTCAATCTCTCTCTCTCTCTCTCAACATACACTAATCATTAATTGGTCTGATCTCAATCTCTCTCTCTCAACATACACATATCATTAATAGGTCTGATCTCAATCTCTCTCTCAACATACACTAGTCATTAATGGGTCTGATCTCAATCTCTCTCTCAACATACACTAATCATTAATGGGTCTGATCTCAATCGCTCTCTCTCAACATACACGTATCAATAATAAGTCTGATCTCAATCTCTCTCTCTTTCAACACACACTAATTATTAATGGGTCTGATCTCTTTCTCTCTCTCTCTCTCTCTCAACATACACTAATCATTAATGGGTCTGATTTCAATCTCTCTCTTTCTTTATCTCAACACACACTAATCATTAATGGGTCTGATCTCTCTCTCTCTCTCACTCTCTCTCAACATCCACTAGTCATTAATGGGTCTGATCTCAATCTCTCTCTCTCTCTCTCTCTCTCAACATACACTAATCATTAATGGGTCTGATTTTGATCTTTCTCTCTCTCTCTCTCTCAACATACACTAATCATTAATGGGTCTGATCTCAATCTCTCTCTTTCTTTATCTCAACACACACTAATCATTAATGGGTCTGATCTCAATCTCTCTCTCTCTCTCTCAACATACACTAATCATTAATGGGTCTGATTTTGATCTTTCTCTCTCTCTCTCTCTCAACATACACTAATCATTAATGGGTCTGATTTCAATCTCTCTCTTTCTTTATCTCAACACACACTAATCATTAATGGGTCTGATCTCTCTCTCTCTCACTCTCTCTCAACATCCACTAGTCATTAATGGGTCTGATCTCAATCTCTCTTTCTCTCTCTCTCTCTCTCTCTCAACATACACTAATCATTAATGGGTCTGATCTCAATCTTTCTCTCAACACACACGGATCATTGATGGGTCTGATCTCAATCTCTCTCTTAACACACACTAACCATTAGTGGGTCTGATCTCAATCTCTCTCTTTCTCTCTCTCCCTCAACAGACACTAAACATTAATGGGTCTGATCTTAATCTCTTTCTCTCTCTTTCTCTCTCTCTTTCTCTCAATATACACTAATCATTAATGGGTCTGATCTTAATCTCTTTCTCTCTCTCTCTCTCTCAATATACACTAATCATTAATGGGTCTGATCTTAATCTCTTTCTCTCTCTCTCTCTCTCTCAATATACACTAATCATTAATGGGTCTGATTTCAATCTCTCTCTCTCTCTCTCTCAACACACACCAATTATTAATGGGTCTGATCTCAATCTCTCTCTCTCGCTTTCTCAACACACACTAATCATTAATAGGTCTGATCTCAATCTCTCTCTTTCTCTCTCTCTCTCGCTTTTTTAACACACACTAATCAATAATGGGTCTGATCTCAATCTCTCTCTCTCTCTCTCGCTTTCTCAACACACACTAATCATTAATGGGTCTGATCTCAATTTCTCTCTCTCTCTCTCTCTCTCTCAACACACACTAATCATTAATGGGTCTGATCTTAATCTCAAGCTCTCTCTTGCTCTCTCTTAACACACTGATCAATCCATCCCTCTATCTGTACTTATCCACTGATCCGTCCATTCCTTTATCTGTACTCATCCGCTTTCATCCACCCTTCCATCTATACTCATTCATTTACCCATCACTCCATCAGTACTCATCCACCCCTCCATCCATCTTTACATCTGTACTTATTCAATGATCCTTCCACCACTCCATCCGTACTCATCCATTGATCCACTCATCCCTCTATCTGTACTCATTTATTGATTCATCTATCCCTCCAAATATACTCATACACTCATCCATCTATCCCTCAATCTGTACTCATCCACTAATCCATCCATTCCTCCATCTGTACTTTTTCACTCGTCCATCCCTCCATCTGTACTCATCCATCCATCTGTTCTCATCCATTCCTTCATCTGTACTCATTTACTCATCTATCCCTCCATATGTACTCATTCATCCCTTCATCTGTACTCATCCATACCTCCATCTGTACTCATCCATCCCTCCATATGTACTCATCCACTTATCCATCCATCCCTCCATCTGTACTTTTCCACTCAACCATCCCTCTATCTATACTCATCCATCCCTCCATCTGATCTTATCCATCCCTCCATCTGTACTCATCCATTCCTCCATCTGTACTCATCTATCCCTCTATCTGTACTCATCCATCCCTACATCTGTACTCATTCACTCATCCCTCCATCTCTAATCATCCATCCCTTCATCTGTACTCATCTACTCATCCATCCCTCCATCTGTATTTATTCATCCCTCCATCTGTACTCATCCACTCATCCATCCCTCTATCTGTACTCACCCACTAATCCATCCCTCCATCTGTACTCATCCTGTCATTCATCCATCCCTTCATCTGTACTTATCCACCCCTCCATCTGTACTCATCCACTCATCTATTCCTCCATCTGTACTTATCCACTCATCCATCCCTCCATCTGTACTCATCCATCTCTCCATCTGTACTCACCCACTTATCCATCCCTCCATCTGTACTCATCCTGTCATTCATCCATCCCTTCATCTGTACTCATCCACCCCTCCATCTGTACTCATCCACTCATCCATTCCTCCATCTGTACTCATCCACTCATCCATTCCTCCATCTGTACTTATCCACTCATCCATCTGTACTCATCCAGTCACTCATCCCTCCATCTGTACTCATCCTCTCATCCATTCATCCTTTCATCTGTACTCATCCCTCTTTCCATCCATCCCTCCATCTGAACTTATCCATCCCTCCATCTGTACTCATCCATCCCTCCATCTGTACTCATCTATCCCTCCATCTATACTCATCCATCCCTCCATCTGTACTCATCCATCCCTCCATCTATACTTATCTACTCATCCATCCCTTCATCTGTACTCATCCATCCCTCCATCTATACTCATGCACCCCTCCATCTGTACTCATCCACTCATCCCTCCATTCATACTCATCCATCCCTCCATCTGTACTCATCCAACCCTCCATCTGTACTCATTCACTCATTGCTCCATCTCTAATCATCCATCCCTTCATCTGTACTCATCTACTCATCCATCCCTCCATCTGTATTTATTCATCCTTCCATCTGTACTCATCCACTCATTCATCCCCCCATCTGTACTCATCTATCCCTCCATCTATACTCATCCATCCCTCCATCTGTACTCATCCATCCCTTCATCTATACTTATCTACTCATCCATCCCTTCATCTGTACTCATCCATCCCTCCATCTATACTCATGCACCCCTCCATCTGTACTCATCCACTTATCCCTCCATTCATACTCATCCATCCCTCCATCTGTACTCATCCAACCCTCCATCTGTACTCACCCACTCATTCATCCCTCCATCTGTACTCATCCTGTCATTCATCCATCTCTTCATCTGTACTTATCCACCCCTCTATCTGTACTCATCCACTCATCCATTCCTTCATCTGTACTCATCCACTCATCCATTCCTCCATCTGTACTCATCCACTCATCCATCCCTCCATCTGTACTTATCCATCCCTCCATCTGTACTTATCCAGTCATTCATCCCTTCATCTGTACTCATCCTCTTATCCATTCATCCTTTCATCTGTACTCATCCCTCTTTCCATCCACCCTTTCATCTGTACTTATCCACCCCTCCATCTGTACTCATCCACTCATCCATTCCTCCATCTGTACTTATTCACACATCCATTCCCCCATCTGATCCACTCATCCATCCCTCCATCTGTACTCATCCATCCCTCCATCTGTACTCATCCAGTCATCCATCCCTCCATCTGTACTCATCCTCTCATCCATTTATCCCTTCATCTGTACTCATCCCTCTTTCCATCCACCCCTCCATCTGTACTCATTCACTCATTCATCCCTCCATCTGTACTCATCCAGTCATCCATCCCTCTATCTGTACTCAATCTCTTATCCATCCATCCCTTTATCTGTACTCATCCCTCTTTCCATCCACCGCTCCATCTGTACTCATTCACTCATCCATCCAACCTACCATCAGTACTCATCCTCTCATCCACCCATTCCTTCATCTGTACTCATCCACTCATCCATCCCTCTATCTGAACTCATCCACTCATCTATTCCTCCATCTATACTCATCAACTCATCTATCCAACCATCCATCCCTCCATCTGTACTCATCCTCTCATCTATCCATCCCTCCATCTGTACTCATTCATCTTTCCATCCACCCCTCTATCTGTACACATCCACTCATCCATTCAACCATCCATCCCTTTATCTGTACTCATCCTCTCATCTACCCATCCCTCCATCTGTTCTTATTCATCTTTCCATTCACCCCTCTATCTGTACTCATCCACTCCTCCATCTGTACTCATCCATTCATCCATCCCTCCATCTGAACTCATTCACTCATCTATTCCTCCATCTATACTCATCAACTCATCTATCCAACCATCCATCCTTCCATCTGTACTCATCCTCTCATCTATCCATCACTCCATCTGTACTCATTCATCTTTCCATCCACCCCTCAATCTGTACTCATTCACTCATCCATTTAACCATCCATCCCTCCATCTGTACTCATCCTCTCATCTACCCATCCCTCCATCTGTTCTTATTCATCTTTCCATCCACCCCTCAATCTGTACTCATCTACTTATCCATCCCTTCATCTGTACTTATTCACTCATCTATGCAACCATCCATCCCTCCATCTGTACTCATTCATCTTTTAATCCACCCCTTCATCTGTACTCATCCACTCATGCATCCCTCCATCAGTACTCATCCACATATCCACCCCTCCATCTGTACTCATCCACTCATCCATTCAACCATCCATCCCTCCATCTGTACTCATCCTCTCATCTACCCATCCCTCCATCAGTTCTTATTCATCTTTCCATCCACCCCTCAATCTGTACTCATCCACTTATCCATCCCTTCATCTGTACTTATTCACTCATCTATGCAACCATCCACCCCTCCATCTGTACTCATTCATCTTTCAATCCACCCCTTCATCTGTACTCATCCACTCATGCATCCCTTCATCTGTACTTATCCACACATCCATCCCTCTATCTGTACTCATCCACTCATCCATCTGTACTCATTCAGTCATCCATCCCTCCATCTGTACTAATCCTCTCATCCATCCCTTCATCTGTACTCATCCCTCTTTCCATCCACCTCTCCATCTGTACTCATTCATTCATCCATCCAACCATCCATCAGTACTCATCCTCTCATCCACCCATCCCTTCATCTGTACTCATTCACTCATCCATCCCTCCATCTGTACTTATCCAGTCATCCATCCCTCCATCTGTACTCATCCTCTCATCCATACATCCCTTCATCTGTACTCATCCCTCTTTCCATCCACCTCTCGATCTGTACTCATTCACTCATTCATCCAACCTACTACCAGTACTCATCCTCTCATCCACCCATCCCTTCATCTGTACTCATCCTCTCATCCACCCATCCCTTCATCTGTACTCATTCATCTTTCAATCCACCCCTCCATCTGTACTCATCCACTCATCCACCCCTCCATCTGTACTCATCCACTCATCCACCCCTCCATCTGTACTCATCCACTCATCTATCCACCCATGTAATGTAATGTGCTTAAGAATGAATCTGAAGCAGTGTTGGTGAAATAAGATTTGTGTTTATTTTCTGGCTGAATGTAGAAACATCTCTCACATGTTCCGCCCTGACGGTACACTCAGACTAAAACAGAACCGAGAGAGAGTAAAGGTTAAATTGTTTGTGTGATGGCTGAGAATTGATCATCTCATCCTGTCAGGTTTTTTTATGAAGGTTAGCCGCTGCACTTTTACCCTTCAATTAAACCGCCATCAGCGGCCAGAACATTCATCAGCTCGAGAGGAAAAAACCAGGAACGACATACTAATATAAACTTCACTTTATTAAAGTGCGGTCTTTACCTCCACCAATGAGATTATGTTTCACTTTCAGTTTGTTTATTTGTTATCAGGATTACGCAGAAAGTTATGGTGGGATTTGGATGAAAGGTGGAGCTTTGTATAAGGAAGACTCTGATTTTTTTAACATTGTGAGATAATACATTTTTGGAAGTGTTGCATTAAAGCAGGCCCAGCAGGGGGTGCTGTGTACTTTCTGTCATTTTTCCCAGCTTGGTGGAGGTTTGCACCCTCTGAATGCTCTTGTTATAAAATGTAATTTTCTTTGTCCCATGTCCTTTCTGAATCAAATATATTACAGTTTTCCACTAAATATAAAAGCTAAACACTAACTTGATGTTTATTATTATATTTTATATTTCCTAAATATTTTTACTGAGTTTAGAGTCAATCCCAAACCCCCCTTGTGCAAGTAAATCTTATTGTGGGATGTCCCATTTAACAGAATAAATCACTTAGAGGGTGCTCCACCTGGGGCCGGACTCCGTGTCCCTCTGTCTCTTTCCCCTTTCCCAATATCCACACTTGTCCCCTTGTGCCCCTCAGTTGTGCATTCTCACTCAGGAATGCGAGTCTATAGGGTGTCCTAATTCTCTAATATTGTTCTCTAAGGGTGGCTCTTGCATCCTTAATGCACCCCTGCTGACCCCCGTTCACGGAATTCACCCAGAATCAGATTTTTTTTCAAATGTAAATTAAAATCTCATCCAGTCAGAAGGTCATACTGATACTGCATCACACATGACCCGACGTGAGCCTGTGGCTCGCTGATACACATGACGAGAAATGTACAAAACTGTCCCAATTCTGATTTTAACAGCTTCGGTCCCAAGTGAGCACTTCGAGGAAGACCATTGGGCGGATATTGGGACAAGGCTTTTGTCTCTGTGTAATGATGTCCCAGCAGTGAGTCACATCACGTACACACTCTGATGCATTAGTTTTGAGTTAATGTTATTATTTAGCACTCTAAACATCACTGGTGTCCTGTGTAACACTAAAAGTGATGAGTTCTCTGAGAATATTAGAATACAAAGAATAAAATATACACTTAATAAAACATAAAACCTAAAAAAAACGATTCTCTGGCCAGACTGAGGCAGGATTTACACAATAATGAATCCTCATGCTAACACACTGACTAGTGTACAGACTGAAAATGGTATTTAATAATCAGTCTCACTGATGCTAAATTACTTTAATTTTGGGAAATGAAAATGAGACATTTATAACCAGTCAATTAAGCAGAACTATGAACTGAAAATAATATTAATTAAAGGAGGTGAAAGCTCTTAAATATCAATTATGTTTTCCTTAAATTATGGTTTAATTATAATTCTAATTCCAGGATGAGTTTTTAATAAGATTGATGTGTCACTGGTGTCCTGGTGTGTGAGGAGTAAACTGCAGAACATTCTGTATTCTCTGGAGTTTAGCACCCTGTTTGATTGACAGTTCAAGCAACCAATAATAAGCTTTTCCTCATAGCCTGTCAACAAACCAACAATTTATTCCAACGAGACTTTGACTGAACTTAATACTGGGACGCTTTTGGAGGATTCAGTGACACGTTAAGTACAACTTGGTACTTTCAGTGCTCTATATGTGTATTAAGCCTCACTTAATGCTCCAAAAATAATTACGTCCATTTGAAACAAGGTAGTTGTTACTGCCCACATACTTTCATGTGCCATTTACATTGCCATGGACGGATGTTAAGAAATTCATCCACTAGAGGGCAGTGCCAAGTCACCCGTTCTGACAATGAACACCATGGGGTGCTTCTCAGAACCCTTAAAGACATCTGCTGATGGTGATAGTGCCACAGCAGACCTACTGCCTTAAAGCGGCCAATGTCATGTAAGGGGTGGGCTATTTATAAACTGCTCTTCCAGGAAGGCTGCTCTTGTATATCCTTGCTCCTCGATCCTTGCACCTGAATGCACAAATAAGAGAATTGTGACAAATGACAAAGATGAAAACTCTCGGTTCGATTGAGGAGCGAGGAGCGAGGAAATGACTTTCATTCATCCTTTTATGTTTCCATGGATGAATGTAAAGCTATACAACCACTAGAGGGCAGCACAAAATGTAACTTTCTGTCAATAGACACCATGTTACTGATGGAGGCTGAAATAAGATACGTAGCAATTAAGACGGAGAGAGTGTGGCAAAATTCACTTAATAAAATGTCCAAACTTTTTCTCAACAAGTTACACCATTATTATTATTATTTTTACATTTCTTCAACATAAATGACTCTTTAGACATACTATAGACTCCCTGCTCTTAAAGGTTCCCATTCAGTTACAGTTACAGTGGTATCTCTGTATTGAAAATAAAATGGAATCATCCACAGTGTCTTTCTGTAACCATTTGTTTACTCCTGTATGCGAGGGATAATGATGCCTGCACTGGGCGCCATGCTATTAGTAAACAGATGCATAAAAAACAAGATGTAGAGCAGGTGAATAAGAGATGCAAAGCCCGTGAGCTGGGGTGGCTTCACCAGGAAACCTTTATATCAGGGTATCTTCCATATCATTTTTTTCCTAAGATCGTTGTGAAGATTTTAGAAATACTGATTTAAGATGAGCTTAAAGTCCCTTAATAATAAAAATACACCAAACACTAACTTCACCAACACAGCGTGACTCTTACCGTATTCTCAGTGAAATTGTAATCCAGAGAGTACTGTAATTTGCCCAGTTTTTCTTGCTCCTTAGGCTCAGCTTCCTTCTCGCCCTCAGAGAGGCCGGTCTCCACTTCGTCTTCGTCCTTCAGAGCCTGAAGGAGACATCCACCAAGAGTCAGTCCGCTTAGCCCCATTTCCTGACGCTGAGCCGCCAAGCCATTGTCTCCTGTATAAACCTCTTTTAAGGGGATCGAGCACTAAAAACACCACAGTGATCAACACCACCACATGCTCGGAGATGGAGTTCAACCCCAATACCATGGACCCCCACCCCGTCCCCATCAGCATTTATTCGTGTGCCTTTACAGTGTAGTCTTTATAAAATCAATCAGAAATGATTGGCAGAGACAATGAGTGTAATGGGGTCGGGGGGTGGAAGGGGAGGGGGCAAGCATTTTGGGAAGTCAAGCTTCATTATCATTTTGGGGATCATTTTGGTGAATGTTTCAGGCATGGAAAAACTCAGAAGAAGGGATGTGGAGAGTGGTGTGAGAGAGTGCTTGTTCATTTCTGGATAGTCTGAAGTGTGAGGGCTGAAACGTGCTCAAACTCTCATTCAGTGTAGAAAACATCTCTATCTTTGGCTACAGTCGTGAGTAAAGCATGCATGGCATTCTCGTTCCCCAAAACAGGTTTTCTTAGTGACCCCTGACCCCTTTGCATCATGCTAGCAAAAATAAATAAATAAAGAAAGAAAGAAAAATCAAATAAACGGGTTGGTAAGAAACATGGGGCCTGTCCTATCACGTGTCAGGTTCATATTTTTGTGAGAGCAGAAGGCTGAACCAAATTGATTTCTGTTCTTCAGCTTTGACCTTAACGGCTAATTAAGATTTTCCTTCATGACTTCACGCTTGAATGTTTCAGCAACAAATTATTAAACATTTCTCTATTATTTTATTTTTGAAGGCTTCCAGTGGTTTGTTTAGCAAATTGTTTTCCTGTTTATGCTTTTTGATAGACGAGACAAGGAAAATCCTGATTAGCTCAACTCTGATGAGAAAACCAAAATTAGCAACGTGAGAATCCAATCGTGTGAGATTTTAGATGAGTACCATGACCTTCACTTAACACTGAAGATTCTTTGTTCATAACCAGATGGTTAAAATCCCAGGATGATCTGGGATCTGGTGTTAAGGCTCATTTATGCTCCCTTCAACAAGGAAAATAAGGACGTCCATTTCAAATGTTTTAATCAATACCGTCTACATCAGCATCCATATTAAGCATTACATCCACTGGGGGCAGATCAGAGTGAAGAGGCAGAAACAAGGTGATGGCAGACGACATCGTGATAATGCACTTTATTAAGAAACTGAAAACGTGACGTTAGCACTGTAGGCAGCGGTGGTCTGTGAGGTCTTTAAATACATTTCATGATGTAGACATGAACATGGACATGTTGTAGACACAACCAATCAGTCTAGTGTCATCAGACTGCCATTTTTCTTTTGCTATCGCTTTATTCATGTCCAATCACCTCAAATATTTGTTCCTGTACCTCGGTGAAGTGACACCCTGCATCTGTTTATAACATTAAAACCTTGCTTATGTTCTTTTCAGAAAGTTTAGTTATTAGTACAGTTACATTTATTTCATTTGGTAGACGGTCTTATCCAGAGCGACTTACATTTTTACAAATCTTATTTATATAACTGAGCATTTCAGGGTTATGGGCCTTGCTCAGGGGCCCAACAGCAGCAGATTGGTGGAACTTGGGATCGAACCCCTACCTTCAGATCAGTAATCCAGAGCCTTAACCACTGACCCACCACTGGCCTAGTACTACAGTTCCTTCTTGGTGACTCTCTGTGAACTACTGGCTACAGTGCCAGTTTGAAGGCTCTGTGTTTATCCATATCTGTCTTAAATCTTGAGCCTAAATGGACCTTTAGCGGGGAGTAGGAATTTTATCTTAAACTCAGGAACACTTTTCAGGCATAATTCTTCTAGAGGAACCACGGCCAAATTTACTTCCAGGAACTAGTGGAACTACCAGGTTTCATAATTCCAGTGGAACCATGAAAATTAAACAAATGATAGAAATTGGAATAAAGGAAACAATCTGGATGCTTGGTTTGGATTGGTTTCCTCCTCACTTGTGCATTGGTTTCCTCCTCACTTGTATGGCAGTTTGGATAAAAGTGTCTGATGAATCTTGTGGAAGAAAGCTGTCCACGTTTCTTGAGCACAATAATGTTGAATCTTGGTGAAATGGTATAAAAGCTTTAGAAAATGCCACTGATCATCATCTGTTATCTTCTGTGATCTTCTCCCTGACCTTCTGAAAGCCTCAAGAAAGGAAGTGAGATTTTAAAACGAGTGCCTCAAGGATTCGAAGATCATGTCGGTCATTGTGAAAAAGCTTTTTGCATAATTTGTACAGCTAATGATTTGAGTGGTATTTTCCTGCTGGATGGATTGTCAGAGTCGAAAGTTCAAGTGGGTGAAGTTGAGGGGCGGAGACTACAAACCTCAGAACCTTCAGAAATCTATGTGGTTCAGCCTCATCCAAGCGTAACCCAAGTGCTTTGTATTCATTCATGTGTATATAGTTATACATATATATGTGCATATCCAGTGTTACACACATATATAGTGCAGATAAACATGTACAGTATGCAGAATTACACATTTCTCTTTAAGGCTTTAAGTCAAGAGGCTAAACAACATCATCGCAGCAGGCTAAAGAAGATCCAACAGCAATTAGGAACCTACCGCCAGTGCCAATCCCGAAAAGTCATCAAAACACAGATAAGGAAGGACATAGAAGGAAGAAACACAAATTAAAACACACCGCACAAACACACAGGGCGAACACATGTGTATGGACGCACCGGGAGAAATGACCCATCAAAAACTCAAAGCTCTGTTTATTACATCGTATTACCGTCATAAAGGACGTGACTGATGTCCGTCGTTAATCATGTAAATGCTAATGTTGTAGCGTTATCTCTGACGCGGTGTAGGTGTTGTTCCAATACCATCAACTCCCCAAATCCTACATTCCTGCCCTAAACGTACAAAATCTTAAATTTCCAGTGTCCTGGGCTTCTGAGTGGTGCACCGTCAAGGCGCACTGCAATCATCCTGGCTAACTGGCCAAGCTATCACAGGAGGGAGGGATGGTGTATGCTCACCTCCCTGTCAGTTCGATCATTCACCAGCCAATCACAGGCGTCTGTGAGCTTATGCGTACGAAGGGGGCAGATAGCGCTTTCCCTCTGAGCATGTCTGGTCTCTACTGAATGCGCATGCACAGCAGCTCATAAAACTGTGGGTGGCAGGATCTCATGTCATGGAATGAGGACATGCTTTCTCTCGCTTTTCCCTGGTTGGTGGTAGTTGTGTGATAGGGAGGCTATACTTGATGGGTGGGAATTGGCTATGTTTAAAATTCTGAAAGTGCTTTATCTTCCCAGGGTCCTATGTTCCAACATTACTACATTCCCAGAGTCCCAGGGTGTTTTTAAAACCAGTACTGGAATCCTATTAGGTTCGCAGGGAGGCAGGAGCCTATCTCAGCCGACTCTAGGCAAAGACCATTCACACTCACATCTAGGGGCAATTTGGAACAGACAATTTGCCTACTGTGCATGTCTGTGGACTGTGGGAAGAAACCAGAATCCCCAGAAGAAACCTACACAAGCACAGAGAGAACATGCAAACTCCACACTAAAACACCCTCGCCAAGCCTGGGATTTGAACCCAGGACTTTCTTGCTTAACAAATCCAAGTTTATTTAATTAGCCTCAATCCTGATGATGAGTACACAGTCTGCATTTCATTTCCCCTTGTGTGACTTTAAAAACGTCTCTCCATCTAAATTAAACTGACTCTGATCTTTTGACCTCTTACATGGCAAATTAAGGCGACTTTGTCAATTATTCATTTAAAAGAGTGTGGTAGTGTGTGTTACATGTCAATTAGTATGCAAAGCGAGGTCAAAGTGCTGCTGTTACAATTTGTGCTATAATTTGTGGGCTTGTTGTTAAAAAAGGGGGCGAGCCTCATGATTGCTCTCGCTCCCCGGTGCTAATTAGCTACTGTCATTTCTCCGGGCTTGATCCCACTTCATAGTATAGCAATAATAATGATTATAATAATAATAGTAACAATAAGTTCATATGCAGCACTACAAAACAGGAAATTAAAATCAAACATGAAACGTACAGAACGTAAAAATGTTTATGTTTAGCTAACACAAAGCAGGCTTGTTATACTTTTGTAGCATTTTACCATGCCAGGGTTTCAATCCTGTAATTAAAGTCAGCAATCAAGCAACAGCATTAACACACATTGAATTTTATCAGTGCATTTCTGAGAGCAGATTTCACATTAACACTGTTAGCCAGAATAGCAGTAAAGTTAAAACGCATGTCAGTGATTAAATAATGCTAGAATTAATTCAGCGTCAGTGTCGTCATGCATTCTCCACTGACTAAAGCATGGCAGAGCTGGATGCACAGCCGTAATAAAGTGTGTTTACCTCTGTCTTCGCACCATCTATCACGTCCTTCATGTTGATGGCGTTCTTGCCCTTGTCCTTGCCCTTTTTCTTGTTCTTCTTCTTGAATATCCACTTTTTGCAGATGCAGAAGCAGCAGGATACGACGAGAACCACAGCCACAAATGCAATGGCCACAATGGCCCATGATGGCACTGCAATGGAAAAAATACAACTATGTTAGTATTGTCTGGAAATGTATCTCTGTCCTGAATCCACAAGGTTCCCAGTGGCCGGTTCCGCAGCTATGAGGTTCTCAGGCTCCTAGTTACCAATGTTTCCAAAATGCTGGGTTCTTGTAGTTCATTTTCTGAACCGCTTAATCCTACTAGGGACAGGGAGGGGAAGCCTATCTCAGGTGACTCTGGGCGAAGGCAGAGAACACTGAACAGCAGCTTACCAGTAAATTGCAGGGCATCACTCACACCTTGGCCAATTTGGATCAGTCAATTAGCCTAATGTGTATGTCTTTGGACTGTAGGAGGAAACCGGAGTACCTGGAGGAAACCCACACAAGCACAGGGAGAACATACGAACTCCACACAAAAACGCCCTCATCAAGCCTGGGACTTGAACCCAGTACCTTCTTACTGTGAAGTGGATGTGCCAGCTATGACACAGAAAAAGAAACAGTGATTTTGACCCACCACACCGGAACCCATAATATTTTCCCAACAAGTTTACCAAAACCACCTTGACTTGATGGTTCAACTTGAGCATTACTTCTGAGAAACTACTGATCCTGGAACATAGGATCTCATTCCAGGTCTAGGAAACCAGGGTTCTATAGTCAGAAGTCCTATATTCTATGATTTTAGGGTTCTATGTCCCCAGGCCACTCGTTTCTCAGTGTCTAGATCTTAAGTTCCTATTTTTTCTGACCCCAAGGCTCTCAGGGTTTTGCTTCCAAGTTCCTGTTGTCCCAGGGTTTTTGCCAGACCACTAAGTTGTCAAGAAGCTGTTCCCACATTCTGGTGTCCCCAGGACCTAAATATTCTGTTCTCAGTCTTATAGTTCTATCCTCTTACCAATCTAACCCTCACAGTTAATTACCAACTCTCAGGTTTCCAGGTCATCATTTTTCCATCTTTGATTTTTATGGTACACTACATGAGGGGTGTTAATACAGGCAACCTGGGAGAACATGGATGATTCTCTTTGTTGGTAGAATTTAGCCTATAAAATTTCCTTAAAAATAGACCACAGGGTCCAGACACTAACAAGCCTTGAAAAACCAAATATAGAAAAAGTGACCCTGTGACCTTGAAACAAGGTCAATGTGACCCATATATATAATCCCACTCTATTTGCCCCTGGAACGGACCTATACACCAAATGTGGGGATCATTTCTTTCCAAAGTTATAGAATTAACAATTCTTATGGATGGATGGAACTATAGCTCCACTCCACTCACCTTGACAGAGAGAGCTTAAAAACATATTTCACATAAAGTTTAATTCTAATCCCCAAGATTAGTGTGAATACGTAATAGAACCTCCAGAGGCTTTGGCACTGCAGAGACTAACGCTGGAGCTTGAGTCAGAATGGCTGCTGAATACACCAGATGTTAGTTTTGGTCTAATCTATCTGCACCCCCAAGGATGAGTACGATAATCTCCATTAGCAATGGAACGTGAAACATATAAATGGCTGCCACAATGAACTGCATGGTTAATTTTTGCTATGGACTGATACATGTACCCATCAGGATGAGCAGCGTAATGTTCATCAGCATTTCCTTTAAATGACTTGCAGTGGAGTCTGAGACAAAACGTTTACTGCTGCTTCCTTACTGGACCATGCTATTTGCTTGCTTAATCAGGTTTGGTTGGAATAGTTTTAGCATTAAGGACCCTGCATTTTCCCACCAGAGCTGCCATTATAAATCTGTAAGCACTATACCAGTTCCACTCCGCATTATTTTCTTTCATAGTGTTTTTTCGAGCAGCATTATTTCTGCTTTGAAATGCCGCTTCATTACTGAGTCAGAGAGGAAGCAGTGTTCCGTCCAACACTAACAGCAATTTGACCAATAAAAGGAGAAGACGTTGCCGTCTAGACAGGGGCCGTTTAATGATCTCGACATGAACAGAGACGTTTAAACCCCCGAGTGAGTGCCCTCGGCCAATTTAGTGAGAATAACAAACGCCCGTATTCGGCCTCGGCCAGGAAGAACCTTTTCAGGATCCTGACACTATTGTGCCAATCACCAGCAGCGGAAGGTTTATTTAATCGGCGTTGGAGGTGTTCGTCCTAAATGAATCTTTCCTTTTGAAGTAGAAAATATCCAGTAATGTCACTCAGGCATGAATGAAGCCCACTCAGGAGAGAAAGTTCTGCTTTTCATCAATGTCTAACAATAGAACCATCGACTCCGGAGAGGAAGTAAACACTTTTCAGAGTCCGTCTTTGACTAAATACAGCTTACAGCTTTAGCTTGTGCTGACAGGCGAAGACACACTGCTGTCCTCCTCTGCACAGAGACAGGACTAACAGCCTCCTGCCAAACGCTGGAGACACATCTGAGCTAAAAACAGCCATGTTATACGGCCCAACACGCTGGAGACACTCCAGACACACCCCCTCGTGCGCTAGAATTAATCAGGCGACTTTTCTGTTAAAGAAAAACCCTTTAAGAGAAGTGTCTAATAATTACACCTTCTATTCTCAAGCACCAAGCACCTAACGACCAATGTATCATCTTTACACAAAGATGGATAATACAACTTTCTACAAACAAACACACCAAATCTCACTAGGGTTTTTTTTTATTCTTAACGTAATGTAGTAGAGATCAGTGCGAGTGTCTGGACGAGATTATACACTGAGCATTTAACACTTATTCCACAACCTCGAACCATATATGAACTCATAACGCACAAGTTTTTGCAGAGTGGGCTATTAATCATATTTGATGAGAGGGAGTGGAATAACTGTTTTATTCTATTCTCTGAAATTGAAGATTTTTTTTACAACCCCCTACACATCCCTAATGAACAAGCCAACAGTGGCAAGGAAAAACTCCCTCAGTTGACACGAGGAAGAAACCTGGAGAGGAACCAGGCTCAGGAGGGAAACCCATCCTCATTTGGGTGAAACCATAAAATACAAACCATGTAAGAGAAACTTCATTACAGTCCAACATGTAGTCCGGTTGGTTTTACCACAACTGTAAGTCCTGAATAACTGCAATTGGGTAGCTTGTTTCTTTTAGCTGCCTGTTCTTTGTCTTCCTCCTTCCTTTCTTCCTTGGCTGTGGAAGTCTCACATTTCTTTTAACCACCTTATGTTCAGTCTTTCCTTTTCTTGTCCTCTCTAGATGTAAAATCGTAAGACATAAGCATGTCACTGATTAGGTAATTAGAAATTCAACTTTGTTTCCAAGTTAAACATGTGTATGTATTACGAACTTAGGACTGAGCACACACTCGTGGCCATGCACACACACCTTCCAGCACATTTGCTTTGTCGGTTGTGAAAAGCAGCTTGAGCAGTACTTACACTGACACCGGAACAACCAAGTGATCAAATATATGTGAATAATATAATATTATTATTAATACCTTGTGTGGGTTTCCTCCAGTACTCTGGTTTCTGTTTATCGATTCTGTTATCTATTCATTCATTCATTCTTTCTCTAAGCCGTTTAACCCTAAATAGGGTCGAGGGCAGGCTGGCGCCCATCTCAGCCGACTCTGGGCGAAGGCAGGTTACACCCTGGTTAGCTCGCCCGACCATCACAGTGCCAACACACACAACCATTCACACTCACTCTCACACTTAGGGGCATGTGGGGACCTAACGATATTGGTCGTTAGGTGGTGGTGTGAATTGAGAAGGTGGGTTACTGTGTATGTTTTTTGGACTATGGGAGGAAACCGGAGTGCCAGGAGGAAACTAAGCACAGGAAGAACATGCAAACTCCACAGAGAAACGCCCTCGCCGAGCCCAAGAATCGCACCCAGGCCTTCTTGCTGTGAGGCGGACGTGCTAACCCTAAACACTGTTACGTACTGTACTAACTCAGAAACACACTATTCAAACAAATAAAGCAGTGTGTGTTGCTTTTATAGTAAAATACTGAGTGATGGAACGAGGTGATGAAGAGCAGTAAACAGCGCATTCCCAGGTGTTTTATTCCTCTCCCACCACAGCAGTTAGAACGAAGACACTTTAAAGAATGTTAATAAAGAGCATCATGTATTTTTACATCCATGATATAAGCCAGCACCTGAGCATCTCTTTATTCGGTCTGTCTTGAAGTTAATAAAGCAAAAATAAGTTTATTACAACTGTTACTGTGAAAGTGCATAGGTGTGAAATCTGTCCTGAAGATGTCGGAGCATTTTTTTTCACTGTTACAAAACACTGAGACTGAAGACTCCTTCCATCAATGCTACATAAATAAATGTCTCCTTACTTTAAGAAAACATCACCATCACATATTATTATGACCGATCAGAGTGCAGAATCCTTCACGTGTCATGATGACTTCATAGTTTCAGAATCGACAGAACAACCAGAAAGTTGTTTCTTTTTTCTTGTTTTAAAATCGAAACTTTTTTCTAATTTTAGAAAGTTGATACATGTCAGGAAGATAAGTTAGTGTGCTCTCTGGAGGATGAGCCTGGCTCGTGTTTCCTTCAGATAGCTCTCGCATGGAGAAAAGGGGGGGGGGTGTCAATGGACTGTTGACAAAATCGATGCGAGCTCTCCTGCGAGGAAAAACAGTGAGCAATAGTTGAAAGTAAAGTCGCAGTGCCTGGATCTCAGCGTCGGCCCTGTGATGGATGAACGGAGGCAGTGGTGCTCTCAGGCTTCTCTCCTGTTTATGCTGTTTATAATGTGTAAATGCATTCAACTTCAGAGCTGACGAAGAGATTCAGACCTGCTCAAACGGACACAGAGCAAAATAATTCCAGAGAAAATTCAACCTTTAATTCATCAAACACAAATTCCCCCCATGCTGGCGTGGGTTTCCTCCGGGTACTTTGGTTTCGTCCCACAGTCCAAACACATGCACATTAAACTAACTGGCTGTTCCAAATTGCCCCCAGGTATGAGTGTGAGTATGAATAGTTGTGTGTGTTTGCTCTGTGATGGACTGGTAAACACTGGTGTTTAGGGTGTACCCCGTCTTCGCCCAGAGTCGGCTGAGATAGGCTCCGCCTCCTCTTGTAGGATTAAATAGTTCCACAAATGAACGAATGAAGAAATATCTTTCCCCAGGCATGGCTGTGTGGCATCATGTCTGTCACATGGTTTTGCCCCATCCTCAGCGCAACTTTATTACACACACACACACACACACACACACACACACACACACACACACACACATCCCTTAAAGCTGTATCAGGAGCCATTCTGAATGTCACTCCTGTCAATCAATGGATTTCCTCGGAGAAGCAATTCCTCAGTCCATAATTACCCATCTGTCTCTCTGATTCAACCCACCACCACCACCACCATCCCACAGCTGCCCCACATTCCCCGACCCCCTGGTGTAATCACCAAGACCTGAACATTTTATTTTCTCTATTGTTCAACACTCAGAAACAATAAACAGACGTTAGATGCAGTTTCATCATCAGGGCTTTTGGGGTTTTAAGCTTTCTGAAGCGTTAATCCTAATTAGGGTCGCGGGGAGGCTGGCGCCCATCTCAGCCGACTCTGGGTGAGGGCAGAGTACACCCTGGACAGCTCGCCAGGCCATCGCAGCATTTGGAATCTTACTTTCTGTTATTATGAACATGTTACTGTGAAACACGGCATTTAACCTTCTGAGGCGAATTTGAAGGTTTTTATTTCACATGCTAGGTTTAGCTTC
>JAOUQZ010000014.1:17470980-17482446 GCA_028564935.1 Neosilurus hyrtlii | reverse complement strand
TGTTTGTTAGTTTTTATTTCACATGCTAGGTTTAGCTTCTGTTTGTTAGTTTTTATTTCACATGCTAGGTTTAGCTTCTGTTTGTTAGTTTTTATTTCACATGCTAGGTTTAGCTTTTGTTTGTTATTTTTTATTTCACATGCTAGGTTTAGCTTTATTTTGCTAACCATCTTCATTTTGTTATGTTTTACCTTCAGTTGGTTTGTTTACTTGTTTGTTACCAGAGGCGGGGCTTTGGACAAAAAGAAGATTCCATTTGATTTTGAAGATGATCCAGGTCAAATTCTGAATCCGGGAATTATTATTATTTTTATTCCTTATCATTGTGAGATAGGACAATATTTTAGAAGTGTGGTATAACAGCAGTGTGTGTGTGTGTGAGAATATGCTTTTTCAGCTTGGTGGAGGTTTGCACACTCCCTGTGTTCTTTTCAATAAAGAGTTTTGAGTTCTGGAATATTAGCATTTGTGAGTAAACATTGTTAATTGATTTAAATTTCTCTTTGAAGTACAAACAGCACATTTGATTTTCCAGTTGAGTAAAATCGCTTTCACACTGTTCCAGTTCACTTGGAAGTGTGCTGACACCACTTCACTCAAACACCCTCACACCTGAATGTGATTACTGTGTTCTCACACTGAGAGGGAGAACCCACCAGAGTTCCGTAACAGAATAAACACTCACAGATTGAAATCTGGGACAAACCAAGCCGATGGTTGGCTATCTGCCAATGGCAGGATGTCAGTGAGTGTCGGTCACCTTCAGTTTTCTTTTTTTTTGTGTGTGTGTGGGTGGGTGCAGTATGTTAGCACTGGTGATGTTCTGGGATTAAACCAGCACACATACTGTACTGAATATGCTCAGGGGTGCTTCAGTTCCAGTGATGAACAGGACAGTTCTTACGGAGTGATGCCACATCTACGTGGGCAGTACAGCCTTAAATAAATCAGAATATGGTGCACTGAGCATTTCATAAAAATACTCATGAGAATTAAGAACTTTCACAACTATGAACAAAAGACAACAAGCGTGCTGTGGTTCCAAATGTGGAGTGGTGCATGAACACCTTTATAATAAACAATAGAATTATATTTGGAATAACTGCAGCAGTGTAATGAGAACATTTACCAATTTTATTTCTAATTACCCAAATTGCTTCGTACCAATTTGATTATATTTCAAACCAAAGGAAATGAAATCGTTGTAATGCTTTTCCCATTACGGTGATTGTTTCCGAACTTCTCCTGCATAATAGTTTGCATTGTAGTGCAGTAAAATCCGGAGTATCTCCATCATCACAAACGTGTCACTCATAAAGACACTTTTGTGTTTCTTAATTAAAAGCGCCCGAGTCCCGGAAAGCTACTGAAGCGTTTGCTAATTAACTCCATTGTGTGAGTGTGTGTTCTCCTGAGACAGCATCACGCAAGCATGTGCTTCCATCTGTAACGTCGCTTATCTCTTGTTCGACCACACACACACACACACACACACACACACACACACACACACACACACACACACACACACAGTGGGAATGCATAGATGTGTTTCACAGCTGGATCCGCATCATCGGCCAACATGAAGCGTCTCACTAAAACAACTTCCTGCTGCGTCCCAAATAACTCTCCACTTGTGTCCTCAAGGACACACACAGACACACACTGAAATGGTTCTCTGTGTGTATTCCAGTTTATCTCGTTCTTCTTCTCGGACATGATGGCCGAACAAGAGCTCGGCCCTCGCTTTTCTCAGATTTTCTCGGTTTTAAGATAAAACTTACGCTGGAGATTTGATGCTCCTTATTGCTATCACGGCATGATCTGGTTTATTGTGATAGTAAAAAAAAACAAATTTAAAGATACGATCTGCTGCTTGAAAGAGAGAAAATAAAGGAGAGAAAAGTCAAGCAGGCAGCATAAAATGATTCAGAGGAGTAATGTGCCTCAACTCAGGATAAATTGTTGTGACAGATTGTTGTTGGTCAATTAACCCCGGCACGGTGACATGTTATACAACACACAGAGTTGAACACAGAGAGAGAGAGAGAGAGAGAGAGAGAGAGAAAGAGGTAACCTTTCTGCCCTCCGAAAATACTCTTTAATAAGAAAAAGAAGGTTTTAAAGTTTTCAAACGAGGAGAACCTTTTAATTTTGGTTTGTAAGAAATAGAACAGACATTAAAATGAAACTCAATTAAACAACAAGGCATTAACAATTTCTCAGCGTGAAAGAAGATAATATAATTCATAGATTTATTGCAAAAGGTGATTATAAACTAGTCACCCGTTGAAGCATCCAGCAAACATAAACATTTTCCATAAAACAATACCAAACACCAGCATTCTCCATTAGACACCACCAAACTCCTGCATTATCTATCAAACACCACCAAACACCAGCATTATCTATTAGACACCACCAAACACTAACATTCTCTATTAAACACCACCAAACACCAGCATTCTCCATTAGACAACACCAAACACCAGCATTCTCTATCAAACACCACCAAACACCAGCATTCTCCATCAAACACCAAAATTCTCTATTAAACATCACCAAACACCAGCATTCTCTATTAGACAACACCAAACACCAGGATTCTCCATCAAACACCACCAAACACCAGGATTCTCCATTAGACACCACCAAACACCAACATTCTCCATCAAACACCACCAAACACCAACATTCTCTATTAAACACCACCAAACACCAGCATTCTACATTAGACACCACCAAACACCAACATTCTCCATCAAACACCACCAAACACCAACATTCTCTATCACACACCACCAACATTCTGTATTAAACACCACCAAACACCAACATTCTTCATCAAACACCACCAAACACCAACAATTTCTATTAAACACCACCAAACACCATCATTCTTCATCAAACACCACTAAGCACCAGCATTCTCTATCAAACACCACCAGACACCAGCATTCTCCATCAAACACCACCAAACACCAACATTCTTTATTTAACACCACCAAACACCAGCATTCAACATTAGACACCACCAAACACCAGTATTCTCCATCAAACACCACCACACACCAAAATTCTCTATTAAACACCACCAAACACCAGCATTCTCCATCAAACATTACCATACACCAACATTCTCTATCAAACACCACCAAACACCAACATTCTCTATTAAACATCACCAAACACCAACATTCTCCATCAAACACCACCAAACACCAATATTCTCCATCAAACACCCCAAACACCAACGTTCTCTATTAAACACCACCAAACACCAGCATTCTCCATTAGACACCACCAAACACTAGCATTCTCCATCAAACACCACCAAACACCAACATTCTTTATTAAACACCACCAAACACCAGCATTCTCCATCAAACACCACCATACACCAGCATTCTCCACCGAACACCAACATTCTCCATTAAACACCACCAAACACCAGCATTCTCCTTCAAACACCACCAAACACAAACATTCTCCATTAACCACCACCAAACACCAGCATTCTCCATCAAACATTACCATACACCAACATTCTCCATCAAACATTACCATACACCAACATTCTCTATCAAACACCCCAAACACCAACATTCTCCATTAAACACCCCAAACACCAATATTCTCCATTTAACACCCCAAACACCAGCATTCTTCATCAAACATCTCCAAACACCAACATTCTCCATTAAACACCACCAAACACCAGCATCCTCCATTAAACACCACCAAACATCAACATTCTCAATTAACCACATCAAACACCAGCATTCTCTATAAAACACCACCAAACACCAGCATTCTCCATTAAACACCACTAAACACCAGCATTTTGCATTAAACACCCCAAATACCAACATTCTCCATTAAACACCCCAAACACCAACATTCTATATTAAACACCTCAAACACCAGCATTATCCACCAAACACCCCAAATACCAACATTCTGCATTAAACAACGCAAATACCAGCATTCTTCATTAAACACCATCAACCATCAACATTTCCCATTAAACACCAACATATAACATTAAACACACCAAACACCAGCATTCTCCAATAAACACCACCAAACACATACATATTCTATTAAAATCCAGCAAGCACCAGCATTCTCCATTAAAAGATGCAAACACCAGCATTCTCCAATAAACACCGCCAAACACATACATATTTAATTAAAATCCAGCAAGCACCAGCATTCTCCATTAAACATCTCAAATATCAGCATTCTTCATTAAGAACGTTACCCACCAACATTCTCCATTAAACATATCAAACACCTCCATTCTTCATTAAAAATCACCGAACACCAGCATGCTCCACTAAACATCATGGAACTCCAGCATTTTCCATTAAACATAATCTAGCTCCAGCATTCTTTATAAAACACCAGTAAACACCAGCATTAAACACCTCAAACACCAACATTCTCCATTAAACACCACCAAAAAACACCACTCTACATTAAACACCACCAAACACATGCATTCTCCATTAAGCACCACCAAAAAACACCATTCTACATTAAACACCACCAAACACATGCAGTCTCCATTAAACACTAACAAAAACCAACATTCTCAGCCCTGTTGATAAGATAATGAAAGGTAAGTATTTGATTATAGGTGCAGGTTTTTGAATTTGGTGAATGTCAGTGTTTGATGGTGAATGTTGGTGTTTGATTGTGAATGTCACAGTTTAATGTTAAATGTTGGTGTTTGATGGTGAATGTTGGTGTTTGATGGTGAATGTTGGTGTTTGATGGTAAATGTTGGTGTTTGATGGCGAATGTTGGTTTTTAATAGAGAATATCAGTCTGATGGTGAATGTCAGTGTTTGATGGTGAATGTTGGTGTTTGATGGTGAATGCTGGTTTTTAATACAGAATATCACTCTTTGATGATGAATGTCAGTGTTTGATGGAGAATGTTGGTGTTTGATATTGAATTTCAGTGTTTGATGATGAATGTGAGTTTGATGGTGAATGTTGATGCTTGACATTGAATGTTGGTGTTTGATAGTTAATGTTGGTGTTTGATGGTGAATGTTGTTTCATAGAGAATGTTGCTGTTTAATAGTAAACGTTAACTGTTTTAATTAAATGTTGGTGTTTGATGGTGAATGATAGCGTTTAAAATTAAATGTTGGTGTTTGGTGGTGAATATGTCATGTCATGTCATTTTCTGAACCGCTTAATCCTAATTAGGGTCGCGGGGAGGCTGGCGCCCATCTCAGCCGACTCCGGGCGAGGGCACCCTGGACAGCTCGCCAGGTCATCGCAGTGTGGTGAATATAGATTTTTTTTTTTTATAGTAAATGTTGGTGTATAATGGATAATTGTGCATATTACTAATGCGGATTAAGGTATTTCCTTAGTGAAGGTCCTGTGTGTGTTCTATCTTTCATTATCAGTTCATTTTGGATGAATATAAAGGTTTCCTGTTAAAAACCACTTCAGCTCACGGGCTTAATATCTCCGTCCGTTTCCTTTGTGCCTGCAGTGAGCCAATTTTGTCATTGTAGCTGATTTTATTTTTGGTATTTCAAATATCAAAAATATCTTTATTTAATATACCTGGAAACTGAACGTAAACTTTTAATGACACATATCAGTGTCTGATGACTACTAATTACAGCATCTGATTACTGTGATATTTAATGATGAATTTGGGTGCCTGATGGAAGTCTTATGTTATAATATAATAATGTTTAATGGAGTATTTTGGGTTTCTGTGATGTTGGGTTGGTGTTTACTGAAGATCATTAGTGTTTATTACCTGGTGAAGATGTAATTGCACATACATATTTCAAATTAATAAGCTAGATTAAAATCAGCTTTAAGATAAATATGCAATTATTGAAAAAAAACCATTTTGCACACTGTGATCATTTTTTTAAAATTATTGTGAAACCACCAGAAACATAATTAAGTTTTGAAAAAAAGAGCGTGATATAAAACTCTGTGAGATACTGCGTGTTCAACAGTGAGTGAGATTTAACAAGCATGAAATTGACACAAATTGAAGCTTTAGTAAAATATCCAATGTAAAATCTGTTACACGTCGGATGGACACCAGCGCTTACTGTCACTTCATTTAATGGAGAACTTGTGTAATAACGGCTCAGGCTGAATCTGCTCTGAGAGGCTAATGATTATTCGCTGCAGTGGCTTTGAACACCATCATGGAATAATCAGAGTATTATTAAACACAAAAATGACTACAGTAACATTTATTAATCTTAAATAACTGACCAGTAACATCAAACACCTACATTCAACTTTAATTACCACTGAATGTTCCTGTATATAAATACTGAGTGACCCAATAAAACCTCCCACATTTCAAAGCTAAATAAAAGTAAAATCATTAAACAGATTCACATTATTATTTTCACACATGAAACTTCATTCAGTAGAGTTTTTATTCATCATGATTTAAAGATGATCCATCCACATGGTGGCTATCTTTGTCTATACACTCTTGGAGGTGAGTTCTGAAGGCTGCCGTGGCTCGACGGATCGTGTCGGGTGGAACGACCAAGCTCAATCGCTTCCATCTAACCACAAACATCAATAATTCTATCATCTCTCTGCAGTGGAATGTGACACTGTGTTAAATGTGAACACACACTGGTGTAAACACACTGAACGTGACTGTGAGCCTGCAAACCGAATCTCAATCCATTAGAATAAATCGATCTGAGTCAGAGAAGGCAAAGAGTCTGAATCCGACATGAAACACTGAGGAACTCGGGAACAGAGTCTGGGATCAAATACAACGCTGAGTCATTTTAATAAATATTTAATTGAATTTTAATTACAAGTCTTCAATATTATATAATAGATTATAAACAATGTACGAGTAACAATAATGCTAAATGATACACTAAAGAAATACTGTCAACAAAAATACACTAAAGAAAAAATCACGAAGCAAAGATTTTTTACTTACTTATTTGCCAAACCACCTAATTCCATAAGGGTTGTGGGGAGGCTGAAGCTAATCTCTAAAATCAGGACTTGTCTACTAATATTGTTTTTATTATTATTAATATTGTTGTAATTATTATTATCATCATCTTCTTCCGCTTGTTCCGGGGTCGGGTTGCGGGGGCAGCAGCCTAAGCAGTGAGGTCCAGACGTCCCTCTCCCCAGCCACTTCTTCCAGCACTTCTTCCGGGGGGACGCCAACGCGTTCTCAGACCAGCCAAGAGACATAGTCCCTCCAGCGTGTTCTGGGTCGACCCCGGGGTCTCTTTCCGGTTGGACATGCCCGAAACGGAGGCGTTCAGGAGGCATTCTAATCAGATTCCCGAGTCACCTCAACTGGCTCCTCTCAGTGTGGAGAAGCGGCGATTCTACTCTGAGCTCTTCCCGGACGACAGAACTTCTCACCCTATCTCTAACAGAGAACCGCGCCACCCTGCGAAGGAAACTCATTTCAGCCACCTGTATGCGTGATCTGGTTCTTTCGGTCACTACCCAAAGCTAATGACCAATAGGTGAAGGTTGGAACATACATCGATTGGTAAATTGAGATCCTTGCCTTTCGGCTCAGCTCCCTCTTCACCACGACGGACCTTTACAGTAGAGGCTCCACCGATCCGCCTGTCGATCTCCCGTTCCATTCTTCCCTCACTTGTGAACTAGACCCTGAGGTACTTAAACTCCTACACTTGGGGCAGGACCTCATTCCAGACTCGGAGGGTGCATTCAACTCTTTTCCGGCTGAGAACCTGGGCCTCGAATTTGGAGGTGCTGATTCTCATCCAGGCCACTTCGCAGTCATCTGCAAATCACTCCAATGAGAGCTGGAGGTCCCTGCTTTTATGACCAAGAGTCCATCAACATCCAGGGCGGATCTCATCCACTGACTACAAAGTCAATCATCAAACTGCGGCCTAGGGTGTCCTGGTGCCAAGTGCACTTATGGGCACCCTTATGTTCGAACATGGTGTTTGTGATGTACAAACCGTGATGAGTCCAACAATGAAACACCATTCGGGTTCAGTTCGGAGAGGCCGTACCTACCGATCACACCCTTCCAGGTCACACTGTTGTTGGTTACATGGACATTAAATTATCTATTAGTAACTATTATTATTACACATAAACATTACATTCCACCTCAGCTTATGGTTGCACACAGTCACTTGTCACTTTATACTTGTCACGTTACACTTACAGACACTTGACAGTTTACATACAGTATTACTGTAAAATTGCCACTGCATTTATATTTGTATTTATGTTTCATCTTATTGCATTTATTCTGCATTAATACTAAATTTAATATATATTTCTGTATGTTATATTTTATTTCTATTTTGTTTTATATATTTTCATTTTTCTTTAATATAGTTTAATTTTTAAAAAAGATTTTTCATTTAATATTTATATTGACTTTAACTATAAAGATCTTTAAATAGTTATAGTTATTGTTCTTTTCTTCTTGATATTGATAGTTTTTATTGTTCAATTTAACGTAACAAGCACTTCACTACATATTGTACTGCGTATGATTTTGTACGTGACAAATAAAAAAACTGAAATTGAATTGTTATTATTATTATTATTATTATTATCGTCATCATCATACACAGCTGATCAGAATGTCTGTTAATGAATTATTTTGAACAGGCGAGTGGAAGAGTTTAATTGCTGATTTGGATCCATGGATGGATGGACAGACAGAGAGACGACCATCTGTTGCTCGTTAGTCACATCTCAGGTAGTTTTACGGATGTAGTGTGTAAATTGGGAGGGTGGTGTGGTGGAGTGTGTGTGTGTGTGTGTGTGTGTGTGTGTCAGGTGCAGCTTTACCTGTCCGGATGATTTTGCACAGTCGTGTGTGTGACGGTTGCCGTGAACAGAAAGTGACTGTTAGTTATAAGAGCTGCAGTGACAGCAGGCCACAGATGAGTCCTTCCTGAATATTTATGGGTTTCAGCAGAACGCGGCATGGCGCAGGGTAGCAGTGAGGAAACGCAAGATTTTTACACTGAATTTCTTTCTCACACTCTGGCAGGAACAGAATAAATAAACAGCTCCAGATTTCAGAAGCCATTTTCTCTCTAAGTGTTAAAGGAAGTGAAAATAACCTGCTTCTATATTCCGTTTAGGTTCTCCACTAACATAATCACAGAGCTAATATCAAACTAAGTGCACTAGAGATAAATAAATATATTTAGAAATATATGTACAAATCTACTACTGAATGTTTAATCAGAACAAATTATTACAAATACGATAAACTACAAACAAGATCACTTGGAGAGTGCAAAGACCCACCAAGCAGCAGAAACGATAAACCCAGCAAGTACACAGCACCCTCTGCTGGACCTCCTGTAATACAAAACTTGCTTCATCGTACGATGTTAAAAAATCCATTAAAAAATTATTTTTTTAGCATTTTTTTAATGCCTTCCTTGTCCAAAGTCCTGCCTCTGGTAGAAAATATATCAAGACGTGTGTCTCGGCTCACTCAGTGCTATTCATTTTACTGTCATTTTGCGTTACCATGGCAACACAATTAGCCAAAAACCACTCCAAAAAATCCCATTGAAATGAATGGGGAGTGGTCGACAAACAATCATGAAACTCACCTCATTTTGACGCCTTGCCGAGAAGCCATACCTTCACGTAGAAACTTGGATGAACTTTTAAAACGTGAATTTTTATGGTGAAAACGGCTTTTTGCTACCTTTTTACGGTTTTCTCTTAATCTTTGATCAAGTGCCATAAAGCTTTCTGAGTCTGTTTGTGTATTTATGATGGGTGTCTATTGCATGGAATGTTCTGGGCTAGAGTGCGTCATGACAAAAGAGACGATTTATTTAACTCGCTCCTAACTCCCATTATTTTCACCCCACACCAATAAATTTTACATGAAATGGAGGAAAAGGTGTGCTGGTTCTGACCATATAACTTTCGAGTCCACAGCACTCGGCCAACAGCTGCGTCGGGAATTTGTCCATAGAACTCAATTCAAAATAGAGCTTTTTAAAATAATTTAAAATCATTTTGAGCGTCATATTTAAGTCGTGACTCTTTAAACACTTTTTGAAGTGCAGCGAAATGATTTATATCACAGTGTTCACCAAATTCTTGCGCATGTGTTGATATTCACATTATCTTTAACTTATTATAATATTTAAAACGGAACCTTTCTGTCTCATTATTCACTTCTTTCCTTTTTTGCTCTTTCTCTTAGTATTATTATTATTAAAAGGCTTGCTTTTCTTTCTTGAAATTCACTTAATTCTCTTCTCCTTCTTCTTCTTAATATTGTTATTATTATAATTCCCTATTCTGAATAATAATAGTACTCTTCACTCGTGTATTGGAATAGTTGTATTTAGTACCATACGACACTCCTGTTGTTGTTGGTGGTGCAGTTGTGTGAGGTGGATGTTGTCTGTTAGTTCTAAATTCTAAATGTCTGTGACGCGGCTCACCCGGATTGATTACACAGCGTGGTGTATTTTTTTATCATTTGAATGTAGAAATGCTTTGGGCCTATATGTCTTAATATAATACAATGTCTTGAGAAATTCATTTCTGTTGTTTCAAGAAAAAGGGCAGTGGTGGTCTTGTGGTAGGACGCTGGGTTACTGATCCCAAGGTCGGAGGTTCAAGCCCCACTATCAGCGGTTTGTCACTGCTGTCCCCCACTGCAGCTAACTGGGTTATTAAAGGCCAGCCGTGTCTCTCACTGTCTGTGGTGAGAGGAATGTAAAAGAACCATTGCTGACTTTAGTAAAGAGGAGGCTGCATTATCGTCAGTGTGTTTCTGCCCTGCGATGGCCTGGAGAGCTGTCTAGGTTGTACTCTGCCCTCGCCCGGAGTTGCTGACATGGGCACCAACCTCCCCGCGACCCTAATTAGGATTGAGCGCTTCAGAAAATGAATGGATGAATGTTTCAAGAGAAATATGATTTTTCTACTCACTGCCCAGTATCTTGAAAACTCCTTTGATCTTTGTAATTGTACTTTATTTAAATTGGTTTGAATACTCGCTACTAAAAAAATTTAAATTCGTTTGCCCCGCCTCACTGTCTCACAACCTGTTGTAGTGGACCAATCACTTTTCGAGGTATGTGCTCTCCTCCCCCATTTGAGACTGTTTTCATGCCCCAGCCCTCATTCCAAATTAATTGAATAGGCCTGGAATAGAGCTTGGCTTAAATCCCATAATAATGGTTACAGTTAGGGCAGATATGCTTTGATTCTTTGATTTATCACCATCTGTTTTGCCACAGGCGGCATGGTGGCGCAGTGGTTAGCACGTCCGCCTCACAGCAAGAAGGTCCTGGGTTCGATTTCCAGCTTGGGGTGTTTCTGTGTAGAGTTTACATGTTCTCTCTGTGCTTGTGTGGGTTTCCTCCAGGTACTCCGGTTTCCTCCCACAGTCCAAAAACATGCACAGTAGGTTAATTGGCTGTTCCA
>JAOUQZ010000014.1:17440779-17452052 GCA_028564935.1 Neosilurus hyrtlii | reverse complement strand
TAGTACAGATCTTATTGTTTGCACTGCACACTGTCATTTCAGTATCATAACTGCACATGAACACTTCTCATATGTTGTAACTGTCACTTTCTGCTGCTGCTGTTTGTTACTTATTTATCGATTACTGGTTACATTTTTTACTATATATTTTTAGAACACATTTTTTCGTATATCTTTTGTTACTCCAGCTTTATTTCCTTCCTACTTTTTGTTAAATATACGTACAGTCTGAGGAGTGATTCAGAATAACATTTCACTGCAGGTTGTACGTGTATAATTGTGCATGTGACAAATAACATTTTTGAATCTTGAATCTTCTCAAAACCTTTATTTGTTGTTTCCTTTCTCCTCACTTTAACCGGTTCTTCTGGCCCGCCATCTGTGCTGGCCATTTCAATTTTGAGGAGAGATGAGTGAGGATGCATGAGAGCAGTCTTTCCTGGAAGAGCTGCTCAACAACAAAAAAACCCCGCCCTTTATATGATGTTGGTTACTTTTATGCAGTAGGTCCAGCAGCAGACATCAATCTGTGTGACGCTTGAGAGGAAATTACTAATTTCTCTTAAAACACATTTCCTCGATTCTACACTGCTCACATCGTTTCCTTGCATCTCTCCATGTTTCCTCGGTAGGAGGGACTAAGATGCATGAATATTATGGAAGTGAGAGAAAAAAGGATTCAGTTGAAGGGTTCTGAGAAGCACCTTGTGTCTTTAAGACTGCATGATGCCAGATACGGACATGGCGGTGGCTTTTAGTTAACAGGTCTTTCAGGTGCAGTGGTGGCTTAGTGGTTAAGTCGATGGGTTACTGAGCTGAAGGTCAACGGTTCAATCCCCACTATCACCACTGTTGGGCCCCTAAGCAAGGGCCCTTAATGCTCAGTTGTATAAAAATGATAAATGTAAGTCGCTCAGGATAAGAGCAGCTGCCAAATGCTGTAAATGTAAATGGTTTCCTCCACATATTCCATTTCAGCTGGCAGTGCTGAGTGATGTTATATTTATCGGAATGGTAATGGTTTGTTAGTGCGTACTGTAGTTGTAAATCCTCACCTATAGAGCAGAGGCAGCACTAATGAGTAAAATTATCAAAATTACAAACTGCTCATTTGATATTATTAAAGAATTTTATCTTAGGTTAAAAATGAACACCTGATTGATCTCTTCTGTGCTGTACATTTAACCCCTACTGATTTTGTTGGAATTTTCAGTTTTCCGGCTCCGGAATTCAGTCAGCAGGGTGATGTTTTAATCCTGTGATTCCTCGACTCAGCCTTGGATCCAAACCCTGGGCCTTTATTTCCTGCCAAACTCTTCTGCTGCTGTGCACAAGTCCTGCTGGAAAAACTGTTTCCTCCTGATAATTCAGAGAGCGGAATTGTGCGACACATCGATTAACGTTGCGTTGTTATCTCCTTCCCCAAGCACACGTTCGGCACGCTTGCTTTTTTATTTTCATTTAGAATCCGAAAAGGCTCTCTTCAGTAATAATGACTAAAAAGCCTTAATCACTCAAGAGCCTGCTGAGGAAGCGAGCTGTTGGATCAGCTGTGATTAGCGAGCCCATTCTGCCTGCTGATTGGCCTGGGATAAACATGATAAATCACCATTAGTTCAGTGCATCAGTTAATCGAAAAGAGAGGAAAATGGAGGTAAATCGAGTGATGGATCAGGCTCATTAAAGTAGGAAAGCATGCAGGGTACAAACATCTGAGAGCACAACAACAGGCAGCTTTTATTTCAGGCACTAAAACCACATTTTGTCCAATCACTTTTCTCTGATGAGACTCCATCATTCTTCACTAATATCAATCCCGAACTGTTTTCAGACCAAGCACTCGACCCTAAACAGGACGCTAGTATCTTTATTAGCATGCAGATTGGACCTCTCCTAATAACACTCCTCAAAGCCATCGAGCTGATTTTTCAATTTCGTGCTGCTTATCTCCCCCTTGCTTCTCACCTCCTAATGAAAATTTCCATCATTGCAGGACGAGAGGGCGACTAAAGCAGGGGTTTTAGCTGTTTTGGCTAACAAGCACTCTTATCTTGAAAAGTGCCGGCTTTTCACAAAATAAGACATGCAATCATGGCTGGGACGCACTGGGCCGTGATTACAGAATGATTTGGACGGATGGAAATTGGGCTGTTGTCCCACAGAGTGCAAGAGTAGAGGTGTAAACAAAAGCAATTTCTGTTTAAGACACTAAAAATGCCCTCAAACATGCTGAGGTTAACACTGCAGGGGATGAGGACGGTGGTGGAGCCATTTAAGCCATGCCCATATTTACTTGAGAATTACTGATGTTTGGAGAACTAAGTCAGATACAGAGTGAGGATGTAAAGGACATGTCGTGGTCTCACCCATAAATGGAGGACCATGAGGACCGCAATGTGTCCAAAGAGTTTCAGTGAATGCAGTGGGGGCGTGGTCAAAATGGGAAAATATGCTGCTTTCAGGTAACATTTTTACTCCGTCCATGCCAGGTTCTCACTATGCCTTACATGTTCTCGCTTATTTCTTACCATGTGCATGATCACATGATCTAAACCTCCAGTGCATTACTACTAAGTTCCTACGCCAGCCAGTCATATTGCATCATGTGCTTACCGCACTCTCACAGCTTCCATCCGGTCCTTAATAAAATTTCGCCACATGGTACACGTTTTCACTATGCGTTTTTGTCCATATACAGCCCAACATTCAACCACGTTCTCCGCACCATGTCCTTAGCGCTTTCTACTGCGTTCCTACTAGATTGTACAGGTTCCACATCATTTTTTGACGACATAGTGGGGGCGTGGCAGAGTGAAACAGGGATTCAACAGCAGTGTTCCCAGTTTGTAGTGTTCTTGATTTTAGCATTAGAGTTACACCACTCTACTCTATTTTGCCTGTTGATGCATTCATGGCTGAATTTCCCAGCGCTTCTCGTTCCCTGTCGTCAGTGTTCTTCTTATCCGGGTCACAGCATTCCGTAACTTCACTATGTTTTAATTTCCGTGGGTTTTAGTGGTCATTGATCGAAAGTCTCCTGTTTTTAAGGTTTCTGCCGTTTTCTGCTTTTCAGCCTTTACTAGCTTCCTTCTTCCTGATTTGCAGATGAATTGTAGCGTCCCGTGTCCCCTATTCTTATTATTTCAGTATCCACAGTTTCCTTATTTTCTGGTGGTTGCCTGGTCTTTGGTGTCCTTCAGTTTCCAGGGTTCTCTAATAACCGATGTACCCCTATGTTGATGTGTTTAACCAGTCGATTGTAAAATAAATATTGTCTATTTTTCAGTGAACATCATGAAAGCTCATTGACTTCGTCTCTGGTTTCCAGTGCACTCTTTCTCTCTCTCTGATGATAGGAATGAGATCAGACACATTATATAATCAGAGCTGAAACACCAGCAGCATTTCTTCAGCAGCATTTAAGCTAGAAAAGAAGACGATTGGTCTGGAAGACATCGGCTGCTGGAAGAAAGGAATCAGCTTTGTCTCAGATCGGAGAAATGGATGTGCTGGGGCTCAGTGTGTATACGACGTCTATTACACTATAAATAAAAAAGTACGTAAGAAAAGTGGTGTGTTTGAGATACATTAAGCGGAGTGTGAAACCATTTATCTGAAAATGAAGTCTCATTTACCTGTGAGAGTGTAATAATACCTGAATTCAGAGACGTGTGAGAAGAAAAACGCGACTTTGTTCCTGTGTCATTTCCCAGCAGTGCTTTAGCTGCCGTGGTGTCGTGCGCGCGTGTGTGTGCGTGTGCTGATGGATCCATTTTAAAGCATGGCTGATTTCTCTCCCTCGACTCCCTCTTGGCCCGACTAACAGCTTGTTCAGTCAAGGGTTATCAGCTGCAGATGGTTTCAGACAATAAACATGCTCAAATATGGGGGCGGAAACTGAAATATGATTACGATTCTCGCTGCACTTCCTCGCCGTTCACTTTTTTATACATCACAGCGATGTCCGTGTTCTGTGCTGCTTTTTACCTGGGAGTTCTCATTAAAAGTATAACCTTCAGCGAGTTGCTGTGATCTCTTAAACACCACAAAAACACCTGAATAGATTACTGACTGCTTTCAGCCAATCAGAGCACAGCGGTTCTTTAGCACTGCACTGTGGAAGTCTGGATTATGATTGGTCAGAGGGTGGCGACGAATGTTCTACAACAGCAGTGTTCTTTGATAGTAGTGCAGACACTCATTCTAATATATTATTGCTTCTATAGTAACCAATCATCTGCAGGGACGTGGTCAGCGCTCGCTCCGTGTAAACGGATTATGTAACATGTACAGAAGGAGTCTCCAGTGTCATGGATCAAACTCCACACCCAAAAACAGACCAAACCAAACTCCAACTTCACTGTGTGTGTGTGTGTGTGTGTGTGTGTGTGTGTGTGTGTGTGTGTGTGTGTGTGTGTCCATCACCCGGAGCGAGTGTGTCCGTGTAGACCTGAAATAGCTCCCTCCCTCCATGGAGCAATCTGCTACCTCATGCATCTCTCTCTCCTCATTTCCCTCCATTAGAGTGCATCTGTGTCTGCCCATGACGCATCACCATATCCCAGCATGCCGAGCGCTTCCTCTGCCTGCCACAAAGCTATAGTGTGGATTTACGCAGAGCAAGAAAAAAACAGCTGGAAGGACACTTCCCCTCTGTATACCAGTGGATTAACCACAAACGTCTTCATTTTCACTGGTTCTCAGTGTACAATGTTCTATATATTCTTGGAGCGACACGGTGGTGTAGCGGTTAGCACATTCACCTCACAGCAAGAAGGTCCTGGGTTCGAGTCCCGAGCTCGGCAAGAGTGTTTCTGTGTGGAGTTTGCATGTTCTCTTGGTACTTGTTTGGGTTTCCTCTGGGCTCTCCATTTTCCTCCACAGTTTAAAGACATGTACATTACACATTGTGAGTGTGAATGGCTGTGTGTGTGTTGGCCCTGTGATGGACTGGTGAGCTGTTCAGGGTGTACCCTGCCTTCGCCCAGTGTTGGCTGAGATAGGCTCCAGCCTCTGCACGCCCCTTATAGGATTAAATGCTTCAGCACATGGATGGATGGATGAATGGATATTTTTGTCCTTTCCAGTTTCGGGTTCTTTGTGTTCAAATGTTCTCACGTTTGTAGTATTTTTTGTTTCTTCTTGCTCCTTAAAATTTGGTGGTTTCCAGTTTGCACTGTGCTCCACTTTCCAGTACTTCCAGTTCAGTCCTTACTTTTAAATGTTCACCAGTTTCTTCTTCTGACCACTTTCAGGTTTTTTTTTTAAATCTTTATATTTCCAGATTTTCCTATCATAGTAACTGGCGTTCTCTGAGTTCTTTCTCTGTGCTCAGTAAATTCCAAAATGTTTGACGTTCTGTGTTTTTCTAGTTTCCCAGGATCCAGTATTTTATATCCCAGTGTTTCCAGTTCCAGGTTTAGACTCTATGATTCTCTATATTCCTGTTCTCAGAGATCTCCAGTATCTCATGTTCTTTACATCCTTCACTTTAAATCTTCCACCGGTTCTTTTCTCTCGATAATTCAGGCGCTTTCTTATTTCCAGACTTTTTTCCAGTTACTTTTTTTCCTGTGTGTCTGTGGCTCCGCGTTTCCAATGATCCGTGATTTCCCATCTTCTGTAGATTTTGTTCATGTCTCCCTGTCCGCCATTTTCTCTCTCTCTCTCTCTCTCTCTCTCTCTCTGTCAGAGTGAAAATCACGTCCTAGTTATGTCTGTCAGTTTGTCCTTACAATTCTAAAAAATGGCTGTGTGTGTGTGTGTGTGTGTGTGTGTGTGTGTGTGTGTGTTGATAAAAAAACAATAGATCAGAATAGATGAGTTAAAGCACAGGACATAGATGAGAAGAATGATTTTTAGACGCTGTGGTGTGTTTGACTCATATGCAGTGACACACACTCTTACACACACTTTATCTCATCACTCATCCTCTCGTTAATCCCATAATTATGCAAACGGACACCAATTTCCCAGCAGGGACAACAATGTGTGCGTTAGCGACTGAGGATAAGGCCTTGCTAACGCTGCGTTCAGACTCCATCACGTTTATCAAGGCATTGCTTTAGTACTCAGCACTCCTGAAATCACAAGTTTACCACAACTCTCACTCTCTTTTAGTCCCTTTCTGACATACCAGAGATACATTTTCACACCTCTGACTGTTCTGTCTCATTTCCTTTATACCTGGAGAGCTAAAAAGAAGTTTTTGGTCACACAGGTCCTTTTCTTTCTTTCACTTTACATCCAGATCTGAGTCTTTTCTTATATTCCCTGTAGTACACAGCTCATCTATATGCTAGCTAGCCGTAAGCATTAGCGCTATAATTTAACCCCTGAATAAATTACATTTATTAACTTGTCTCATTTATACTGTCACTATGTTATTATATTGTCTGTATACACAACTTCCTAATCATGCTAGCCAGCTAAATTGTAATTTTAGCCACACGAAAGCATTTTCTGTTCATTTTATTAACAAATCTGAGGAAAACATTGCCAATCTGAATAATTTTATATAAATTACATTTCCATTTGTGCATCACATCATCCATATCAAAGACTTTTATCTATATGCTAACTACATTGTCATGTTAGTCACACAGAGCCTTTTTATGCTAATTTATTATTATAATAATATTAGAAAAATACTGATGTCCAAAATGGTTTTCTGTTAGTTAGATTTTCTGTACATCTTAGGATGGCCATATAAATGAGTTTTATTTCTGTGTTAGATATTCAATCATAATTTTAATAGAGTTCTCTTATTATCAGTTTATCACCAAATCTGAGGGAAATCCTGACATTCCTAATGGTTTTCAGTTATTTACATTTTCCTTACATCTTACGTTCCCTGTATTAAAGATGGCATCATGTGCTCGCTTGCTGTATCACACTTTTATTCATAAAGATCTTTAGAGCCGTAATTCTAACACCATATCTGAGGAAAAGGTTGGCATTCCTGACAGTTTTATATCACATGTATTTTCTCCACATCTTGTTTTATCCAGCAAAATATAATATATTAAAAAATTATAAAAAATTTATAAAAAAAAAAAAAAGATAACTAAATTGTAATTTCAGCAACATTAAACATTTGCTGTCAGTTTTATTACCACATTTGAGGAAAACATTGACGTTCTCAGTAGTTCTGTTTCTTTTTGACGGTCACTGTGTCCTTACAATGTCCTATTACAGACTTGCTAACATGCTAAATCACACTTGCCTTGGTAGTTAGCTAGATTGTGCTTGGCCTCCATGTTTGCCAGTTGCCTAGCAACAGTGTTTTCATTACTTTTACTACTTGAAGAGTGAGTAGATAATATATTTAAAGGTAAAATAAAAAATATACATATGTTCTGATGTTAGATAATCCCAAGTACAAGTCTACATTTTATTACATTTCTACTGATAGAATGAGACACATAGCGAGACAGACAGGCATCTAAATAAATGAATGTGAGTTTCAGAGTTAGAGGAGCGACAGGACATAAAATAGGAAGCATCTCAAATCAAATTGTTGTTTTTTTTGGGTTGTTGTTGTGTCGGCCATCAGAAAGCAGGAGGAAGTGGCAGAACTCAAATCGGATTACAGAGCTGCTGGTTTTCCTCCAAGCAGATGAGATCTAATTCTCTCTGAGAGAACATCTGTCTTCCCTTTAAGACAAGGACACAAGACGTCTCCTCTCGCTAACCATACATCAAAGCTATTTAACTGAAATAACACCTCATTCACAACATTCACTATTTCTGTACGCTCATGAAATCCCACAATGCAAATTCGCTGTTGAATATCTTCCAGAACCCTGGTTTCATTTGCTGAACGCAAATTTATGGATTCAATCTTTCTCAGGAGTGTTTACACAAGAAATGTACTTTAAATTCTAAAAAAAAGAGAATTAGAAAAAAATCTAATTATTTAGATGCATATTCTGCATAATTTACATACCGTTATAAATATATAGTTACATAACGGTATAAACATACTGTTAAGAGGACATTTCTTAACGTGTCCCTTGATTCATCAGTTTCACATTGTATATTTGTAAGTAAGACATGTACAGCACATGTACATAATCACATGTATCACATGTATCACGTGTATCACATGTATCACATGTCACGTGTAAAAGAGAATCAAACCCAAACCTAATGAAAGCTTTTATGCATAGCTTATGTCTTATTAAAACCTTCTTGGTAGAAAAAATAAAAACACGTAATAAATCCTTAGACTGGGAGATTATTCCGTGATGACTGAGACATGAATGACGTTAGAGAAACAGATAACGCAGGAGTGTTGTGCATTAAATGAACTGAGGTATATAGCATGTGTTAATGCAATCAAGCAGATGGCTGTGTGATGTGTGTAAATGTAATGTAGTATTGTGCCGAGTTTCAGTTCAGCTCAGTAGTTTATATCTTTTATATTTGTTAGTTTGATCTGTATACTGTTAATATTGCCATTATCTTGCCTCAAATGGTGGCAAATAGGTTAATGCAAGCTGTCACACAAATTTTAGCAGACTGTAAGTTTGTAGATGTAAATAAAGTCACCTGATGATGAAAATATACATATTTTAAGTGTAACAGGAGCGTTTGGAAGGCTTTCCTTTAACTTCTATTTACATTATACACTTATTTCAATTACATGCTAATTTAATGAACATTCTGAGAGAAAGAAAGTAATTCAATCCAAATAAGACTAGCACCTTAGAGCAAAAGTAATGGCACCTTCTAAAAGGAAAATAAGCATTAATGCTCTCGTACCATTCAACTGCCATTTTCTCATTTTCAGCTCTTTGATATTTGCCTTTTATTGAGTTTTGTAGGCCTGGCTAAGAAGATTCATGGATACACACATAGCAACATGATCACAAAAAAATAAGGGAAACCTTTGTACTTTTAAAAGATTAGCAATAAATAAATAAATAAATGACGCTCAGAGTGTTTGACCTTCATCCATTCATATCCTCAGACATGTGTTAGATAATTAATTATTCCTGTTTTCATTCTGTCTTAAAGCTTTTAATCTGGATAGGGAGTTTTATCACACACACACACACACACACACACACACACACACACACACACACACACACACAATCTCTGTCTTCATTTACCAAGTCTTTCTCATACACCAGTGACGTGGTTTTGTGTTTGAAAAATAAAAAAAAACTCTTAAAGAATCTATAAAAAGGAATTTTGTACAAAAACTTGTCATAAAAATACTCTGATGTACATAACTTTCATCATTAAAGGTCATTTCCTATCTAAAATATATATATATATATAATTTAAAGGGCTAAATTAAAAGTAAATAAATAAATCAACAAAAAAAATTATGAGCTTCTCCTCACTGTTACTGCAGGAAACCGCAGTTACCATGGCAACCGGGCGTCAAGGCTTATATATAGCATTTCGCTTTACACATTCCAGCAGAAGGAGGAGATCATATGGGAACGTGAGAAACACACTGAGACATGCTCCAGATCGTCCTACAGGAAGACAGGTTTCTGAAGGGCGCTGTGCGTACACACGTACACAGACTGCTGACGGTGGTGTGGTCCAGGTCACCGTACACCTCGTGTTACAATAAACCCAACACCAAAACTTCCTTCCAGCACAACCCCTCATTAATCCTGTCATACGACTCCAATCAACTCACTATGGCTTTAAGAGACCCTTTTCTCTGTGACCTCTGAGAGGATTAACTGCCAAGATAAGAAACTACTTATTTATTTATTTATTTATTTTAATCTGAAGCTTTACTGGAAAATATGGCACAACAAAATGATCAAGCAAGGGAACACAGCACAGAGCATGAATAATGCAAAACACCGATCTGCTGATCATTAATCACATAAAGAGAGAGGGAGAGAGAAAGAGAGAGGGAGAAAGAGAGAGAGAGAGAGAGAGAGAGAACGCAATGGATAGAGGGATATCAAACCTTAATGAGAAAAGATAAAAGCATGACAGAAAGAAAAGGGAGTAACAATACAAAAGAAAAGGAATAGACAGAAAGAAGGATGGATGGAAACCCAGAGAGCAGAGGATAGAATGAGAAACAGGTATTGGAAAAGAGAAGGAGAGAAATGACAGAAAAAAATGAAGCCTGGAAGACAGAAAGAGAGAGGCAGAGAGAAATATGAGAATAAAAGACAATAAGGGAGGAAGACAACGAGGGAAAAAAAAGAAATATGAAAGAGAATAGAAAGTAAATGAGGATCATCATGAAAAAAGAGAGATACAAAGAATAAAAAAGAGGGAATAAAAATTGACCAAAAAATGGGGATGATGTAGTAACGACAGTGTTGATGTAATAACGATGGTGTTGACATAGTAACAGCGGTATTGATGTAGTCACGAAAGTTGACATAGTAATAAAGGTGATAACGTAGTAACGTTGGTGTTGATGTAGTAACGATGGTGTTGATGTAGTAACAGCGGTGTTGATGTAGTCACGAAAGTTGACATAGTAACGAAGGTGTTGATATAGTAATGGCGGTGATAACGTAGTAACGATGGTGTTGATGTAGTAACGATGGTGTTGATGTAGTAACGGCAGTGTTGACCTAGGAATAAAGGTGTTGATGCAGGAACGATGGTGTGGACAAAGTAATCATGGTGTTAACGGAATAAGGATATTGTTGATGTTATGACGCGCTGTTGACGTACCTACAATGTACCTTTAACTTAGTACGGACTTTACTGATGTAGTACAGGCATGCTGTTGAATGTAGCAAAATGAACTTGCAGAATGAATGAATAGGTACAGTGTGTGGTGCAGCATTAAGGACCAGGCAGACGCAGTGAGAACGTGGTAAGCACAGGGTGATTGGTTGAGGTCAGAATGCAGTAAGAACACTTTGGGCTTGGTGCGTGCATGATTATGTGAAGGATAAGCAATTAGTGGCAACATGTTAGACACATTAAGGACCTAGCCTCAGCGTAGTGAGGCCATCTAGTTTTGGCCACGCCCACATTGTGTTCCAGAACCCAGTGCTAACATCTTCTATTGTATAAAAAAGTGCTATCACATTAACAAACGTACCGATATATTAAATATCTGTGCAGCTACGGTTAGCTATGCCACTTAGCCTGCAGCCGAATCTCAGCTGTGCTGATGTACACTAAACCCACACACTTTCTAATATAGCTATATTACTTAAGTAAAGACATCCTGCCTGTGGAAATGGGACATGTGTTAGAAATATTACTCTCAGACGTGTTGGTGTGTTACTATGAAAATCCTCCTTCTGGGTGCAATTCAGGTT
>JAOUQZ010000014.1:17352744-17366968 GCA_028564935.1 Neosilurus hyrtlii | reverse complement strand
ACAGCCAGTTAGCCTACTGTGCATGTTTTTGGACTGTGGGAGGAAACCGGAGTACCCGGAGGAAACCCACACAAGCAGGAAGAGAACATGCAAACTCCACACAGAAACGCCCGAGCTGGGAATTGAACCTTCTTTTTGTGAGGTGGACGTGATAACCACTACACCAACATGCTGCCTTCGTTATTTTACTTTTTTACATTTAAAGAATTAAAATCACATTAAACCTTTTAATAATCATTACTTTATATCCTTCATTTTTAAATTAAACTTATCCATTAATTATCCGTGAGTTCACTTTTAAGTGATCATTGTCTAACATTAAATATATAAACAAATATAAATATAGAAATCATCAACATCATTTTCTGAAGCGCTTAATCCTAATCAGGGTTGCAGGGAGGCAGGTGCCCACGTCAGCCATCTCTGGGTGAGGGCAAAGTACACCCTGAACAGCTCGCCAGGCAATCGCACGGCAGAAACGCGCAGACGGCAATGCAAGCTTATATGCAAGTCAATATATAAATAAATATAAATATTACATCTTTTATTAACATGATCTTACTGTCAAACTATGACTATAATGAATTTATTTATATCATGAAAAATATTTTATATAAAAACCCTAATGTAATCATGCTTCTTCATTTAACTTTATCATGTCAGATGAATATTCTAAATTATACAGTTATTACAGTATGTAATATTTTATCAGTTCATTAATAATAATAATAATAATATTATTTCAAAGTAATTATTATTATAGAGTGTATTACTGTATTATATGTGCATTGTATATCATTAAAGTATAAATCATGCATAGCAATGTTTAAACACACACACACACACATACACAGACACACACACACACACACACACACACGTGATGCTCCAGTGCCCTCCAGCAGGATGTGTGTTATATAAGCTGTACCCGTTGCATCAGGTTAACTGGTCTGTTCTGGATCCAGACACTGCCGTGTGTGTGTGTGTGTGTGTGTGTGTGTGTGTGTGTGTGTGTGTGTGTGTGTACGTCTGTGTGAAGTCCCATTTGTCCAGCCATGCAGAAAATATAACTCAGAGTGTCTCACAGCGCTCATTAGAGGTTTATATGAACATGACATGAGGATAAATTAAATAAAATTGAACTTTTGAAGCTTTTGGATATAAAACAAAGATGAATATTCATGAAGTGATTTATAAGTGATACGTCTGTGTATAAGGAAACAAGTGAGTAATTCCATAATACAGTATAATAAAAAAAATGATAAATAATTTTTCCAGTAAGCAACACAGAGACACAGAGCCCTTCTCAAACCTCATAAGTCCAGTGAGTCATAAGACTCGAGTTCGGTGGCCTGTAAGTTCAATTCAATTCAATTCAGTTTTATTTGTATAGCGCTTTTTACAATTGACATTATCACAAAGCAGCTTTACATAGTAAAATTATTATAGGGAGGAATCTAAACATTTTTCTACAACCCCCTACACAACCCTAATGAGCAAACCCGCGGCGACAGCAACTTAACCAGAAAGTGCCATAACCAGACACACGTCATCAGACAAAGACAGAGATTACAACTGCCTATTGAACATAACAATAACATGTTGTCGTGGTTACAGCACACAAAAGGTATCACTCCTATGATGACAGAAACGCAGCAGGGGTCAATGATGTGTCCGAAGATAATGTCAAATATCAGGAACACTGTTCAAAACAAAATATCAACCTGGTCATCTACCATGAGAAACCTAGTCAAAGCACACACACACAACTCACACACACAACACACACAAGCACACAAACATACACACCCGCACACACAAAACAAACACAAACACACACACAACAAACACACACATACACACACAAGCACACAAACATACACACCCGCACACACAAAACAAACACAAACACACACACAACAAACACACACATACACACACAAGCACACAAACATACACACCCGCACACACAAAACAAACACACACACACACACACAACAAACACACAAAAGAGAAATACACAAAGGACAAACACACACACACACACACACAAAACAAACACACACACAAAACAAACACAAACACACACACAAAACACTTACATTACACACACACACATGCATCAAACACACCCCATACAAATACCCACATGCACATGTGCACACATCCGCGCACACACACACACACACACACACACACACACACTTGGGTTCACTCTGTCACATTTTTCAAAAACAGACATATTCTTAATCTCAGCTAACTCTGGGCGAAGGCGGGGTACACCCTGAAAAGCTCGTCAGACCACTGCAAGGCCGAAACACACACACAACAATTCACAGTCACACCGAGGAGTCATTTGGAACAGGCAAGTATCCTAATATGCATGTCTTTGGACTGTGGGAGGAAACCGGAGTATCCAGAGGAAACCCACACAAGCACAGGGAGAAACTCCCAACAGAAACACCCTCACTGTGCTCGGGACTGGAACCCAGGATCTTCTTGCTGAAATGCGGACGTGCTAACCACTACACTGCTGTGCCAAAACCAGGCATGCCTACATACAAACAGCATCCTAATTTTCCTTCATACAACACGGGAACATCAGCAAACACGCAAACTAAACCCAGATTTTATGTTTTTTTTTTTAATCTTGACAGATGCTTGTAAGTTTTAAGCAGTGTGATATAATTTCTTTAACTCGCTTTTAGAATTTTAGTATAAACTACATGGAAACATAAAGAAACTAAAACTAGATGTTTTTTATGTAAATTGTGACAGAGGCAGGTCAGGTGAGCTGTACACGTTGAGCCAAGCTAACGCCATCTGTTTATTCATGCTCCGTAAAGGTGTTTAGAATATGCTACACAGAAACAGAAGAAAAAAACAACTAAAACCAGATTTTTATGGATTTTTCCATTTTTAAAGTGTGATAATGATGACACCTCTCGCTCCAAGTGAGAGTTTTATCAGCTTTCATATTAATAACAAATTACTTTTATAACAGGGTGTGAATTTGAGAAGAGTATTTTTAAATAGATTAAGCATTAGTGCATTAACATTTTTATGTTGACTGATTAAAAACTTTAAATAAATAAATATAGTTATTGTTTATAGTTCTTTGTAACTGATTTTTATTTCTACCTGTTCTGTTTTGTGTTGTTCTGTTTGTAATTGAATTTCAGGAAGCTGTATATATTTGTGGATCTGTTTTTATTTTTCTGATTCATGTAAACGAGTCATGGATAATTGCAGTTTTAGAGATGTTTTTGTCTCCCACGCTGCATGTTAAAATTATTTGGGTGTGTAAGTGTGAGTGTCGTCTTGTTCGTTGATGTTATGACACAGAGTTTAATTATCGTCCATGTAACTGCCCTCCTGTGGCTTATGTTCTCATTTACTGAACGATAATCAATTCACATGAGTCGTTATTTCAGATGTGCGACTTTCAGCAGCCAGAACAGAAAAAACTGAATTAAATCGAAGTGAACTGAATTTCATAAAATCACCCCCCCCCCCACGTCGGAGAAAACACTCCAACACTACACATCCTAGCTCTCTTTGTTCATCTTCTTCACCTGCGTTGACTTTTCCAGATTTCTTTCAACAAAATTATTCAGTTTATTCCTTTTATAAAAAAAAGTGCAGAGCAGGTATTAAATTTACCTCTCTCAACACACATCAACTGCTATACAAGTTTCTACTTCTTTTCCTGAAAGAACCATCATTAACATTTATTCATTGATTCATTTTCTGAAACGCTTATTCCTAATCAGGGTCGCGGGGAGGCTGGCGCCCATCTAAGCCAACTCCGGGCGAGGGCAGAGTACACCCTAGACAGCTCGCCAGGCCATCGCAGGGCAGAAACACGCTGACGGCTATGCAGCTACTCTTGACGAAAATCAGCAATGGTTCTTTTACATGCCTCCCAATAGAAAAATAGACAATGAGAGACATGGCTGCCATTTAATAACCCAGTTAGCTGCACTGGGGGGACAGCAGTGACATCCCGCTGACAGTGGGGCTTGAACCCCCAACCTTGGGGTCAGTAATCCAGCACCCTACCACCAGGCCACCATTGTCCCCACCCCGCCATCATTAACATAAACATTACAGTTCAAAACACGTCAGCAAAGAATTAAAAACAACACAGCACTGGAAACCAGGGACGAAAAAAAAAACCATCAAAAACTACAAAACACCAGGACTTCAATAAATAAATAACCCCAAAAATGATGTGTAGTTCAAGTTCTATCTAAAACATCAACATTAGCATCAACTTACAGTGATGACTGCCAAACCATACTGAACTATAACTACCATAAATAACATAATCAAACTACAACTAACTACTACAAAACGACTACTATAATAATACGACTAACTACCACATAATTACGACCATAACCTAACTACAGCTAACTATCACACAATTACTGCAATAACCAACCTACAACTAACCACCACACAATTACTAGCATAACCAAATTACAATTATCACACAAGTACTATCATAACCAGGCTACAACTAACCATCACACAATTACTATCATAACTAACTATCACTTGGTTACATTTAGAAACTAAACGACTAATTGAAAATTGCGAATAACTTAATAAATAACTTAAAATTTAGAAACACTGTAAATCAGAGAAGATGGAAACAGAGAGGAACCAAACATCTACATTAAATAGAAGAAAAAGGATGTATAAAACTAGAGAAAATTGAAATAAAAAAAAACGGAAAGAGAAAAGTGAAATAAAGAAACTAAAAACCTGGAAACCAGAATCGTTATGGGAAACAGAACACTGTGGTACGTTACAACAAAACCAAGAGATGAAGTAACCGAAAGAAGTTTAAGAACACTGGAAATAAATAAAGAGAAGAACTAAAAATCTCTGGAGGGAACAGGTTAATATGTGCTGAAGGTGAGGTGGGTGTCATTGAATCATCTCTGAGACAGAACAGAACGGAGAATATCTAATTTAGGAAATATTAACTAAGTACAATAAATCGATTATTTATATATTTATTTGTGCCTGACATATGCGGGTAATCTCTGCACTGCACTGTGAGAACAGGGGATAAGCGACGTGTAAAGGTGTCTTTTTAAGATGATGTGAAGTTTTAGTATATACTACATATAAACACAGTAAAAACAAAAGTAAAATGAAATATTTTTCCATTTTTATGCGGGACAGTGATGACGCCGCCTGCTTCAAGTCACGTTTTTATTATTACGTTACATTATCCACATGGGATATGTCTTATATCTCAGAGAGAGCAAGCCAATCAAATCGCACCTATCCCATGAAGTATATACTGATAATGTTTATGTAATTTATCTGTTAGCGAGTATGATATCTAAACAATTATTTTACATTCATGGGTTGTTTATGATTAGACCTTATAATAAGATATATTATCATTTATATATTATTTTTTGAGGTTTGAAAAAAAGTAATATATAAATATAAATGATAATATAACTTATCTTAACTTATCTTTAACTCAACATAAGATCTGAGTTGGTGTGAGGTGTTGGTCATTACGAAGACAACAGAAGAACACAATCTTATTTAAACACTCTTTTGTGTTTTTGTTGGTTTAAAGGCCTCTATATTTTCATCAAGACAGCAAATCAATAGCACACCCGCGCATTAGCCAGAGGCACTCAGTCCTTAACCAATAGTGTGCTTTTTTGTTGTTTTTTTTTTTGTGCTGGAGAGCTTTAACCTCTAAATAGGAAACACGAAGTGACAGGACAGCATGGCTGACCTTTTTGTCCCTCTGTGAGCCCTGTACTTTACAGCATGGAAGGAAGTAGCCCTCATTTCATACAGGCTAATATCAAACAGGGAACAGAAGGTTACAGCACGCCAACAGATCACATCCGGTTAACCTCATCATCCTGGGAGTATTTTCACAAAATTATTTAAAAGTATTAAATCACTTCACACAGCGCCTCCATATGGAGAAAATTCAAACAGCAGCAATAATAAATAAATATATCCTTAATATGGATAAGTATATTTAACGCTGTGTGCTGCTCTAACAGGTTCAGAACTTGGTGATGTGAAGTTAACCATTTACATTGATTCATTTATTCATTTTCTGAACCGCTTAATCCTAATTAGGGTCGTGGGGAGGCTGGCGCCCATCTCAGCCGACTCTGGGCGAGGGCAGAGTACACCCTGGACAGCTCGCCAGGCCATCTCTGAACTATTTTCATGAAGCACAATTTTTTATTTCGATAAAGAAAAATACATAGGGAGGTCATTATTTATGTTGATTATCTAATATAATCCTGTTCCTAGCTAAGTAAAAAAGAATACTTAAAATGTTTTTAATAAATCTATGAACACATTTGTGACCCTTCACTACAAAATGAGCCAGAGAACAAAACAGGGTAAATTTTAATATGACCCCGATTATTTTCTAAAATTTGATATTACAAAAAAACATTATTTCAATGTTAAGAACATTTATTTATTTATTTAATCATTCATTCATTTTTTAACTTGTAGCAAAAGCACTTATAGGAAATTATGGCAAGAATTTCCTTTGCAGGATTAATACAGTATATTGTAAAATTAATAAATAAATAAAATCATATATTTTTAATTAAATTGTAATTTAAAGAAAATGTTTGTGTATATGTGTGTTGAAATTGTTTCTTTAGTTACTGTTTACCTTTATATTGTTTAAATAAAAGACGTCACGGCTATATGACAGCTTTGCAAATCTTGTATAGTTAAACTCATTTTGCATGTATTTTATGAACCCAAATTAATTTTGCTTTTTTCTCTCAGTATTATGTGTCTTTATTTATATTTTAACATATAATTACGATATAATTAAATATAATTAAAATATACATCGTACTTGACTGTGTTACTGTTTTAGCTTCAATTCACATGATACACTGGAATATCGATATATTGTCCCAGTCCTATAGAGTATAGAAACATAAGGGAGACTAAAGGACCCTGGAGATCGTTTGTGCTTCTGTAGTGTCTGTACTTGAGCAACGAAAGAGTAGAGATAAAGAGGGAGGAATGCTCTCAGAACTGATGGATGTCCATGATGAAAAAGACAGGAGGAAAAAAAGAGCTCAAGGTTGAAACAATGACCAATGAGGCGACAGTGGAGGAGAGGAGGGATGATTGATTCGGGTGAAAGAGGAGAGACCTCGAGCTACTATCATCCCTAAATGAGACTTCAGTATTCTGCTCATTTCTCGTTTATTCACACAGTGGAAGAGAAAGAACTCGACCCTGTCTGGCTTCGCAAGAGACGGAAAGAGAATCGCCAATAAAAGAGACTGAGGTATGAAAAACAGTTCATGCAGTAGCACAACCTACAGTACCGAGGGCCAGAGACTGGGTCATTCTGGACTTCCTTTCATCCATTTCTCATTTTTCTGCTCTCTTTTTTTTCTTTCACTGTGAAGGTAGAGTCTGGGTCTGGAACATAAATCCAATACACACTAATGGAGATTTTATTACCCACGAGCGCTGGAAATAAAGGCCATCTTTTTGGGTCCGACCACAAGTGAAGCCATCAAACACAAATGCTGTGTCTGTGTGATTACTAGATTCTTATATAAACATTATAATTACATCCCTGTCCCTACCAAAACTCATTCAATTCACATCTGATTTAATTTGACAAAACATCTAAGGTAAATATTGATATTTCAAGTAATGTAACAAAACATGTGAGGTAAATACTGATATTTTAAGTAATGTAACAAAGAATGTGAGGTAAATATTGATATTATAGATAATATAACAAAACATATTGATATTTGAAGTAATGCAGCAAAACATCTGAGGCAAATATTTATATTTTAAGTAATGTAGCAAAGTATCTGAGGTAAAAATTTATGTTTTAAGTAAATATTGATATCTTAAGTCATGTAACAAAACATCTGAGGTAAATATTGATATTTGAAGTAATGTAACAAAACATTTTGGGCAAAGTTTGATAATTTAAGTAAATTATCAAAACATCAAAGATAAGTATTGATATTTGAAGTAAGGTGACAAAACATCTGAGGCAAATATTGATATTTTAGGTAAAGTTACAAAACATGTAAAGCAAATATTGATATTTTAAGTAATGTTACAAAGCATCTAAGGCAAATTTTGATATTTAAGTAAATTATCAAAACATCAAAGATAAATATTGATATTTGAAGTAATGTGACAAAACATCTGAGGCAAATATTGATATTATAGGTAATTTAACAAAATATCGATATTTGAAGTAATGTAACAAAACATGTAAGGTAAATATTGATATTTGAAGTAATGTAACAAAACATGTGAGGTAAATATTGATATTATAGATAATATAACAAAACATCTGAGCTAAATATTGATATTTGAAGTAATGCAGCAAAACATCTGAGGCAAATATTTATATTTTAAGTAATGTAGCAAAACAACTTATGTAAATAATGATATTTAAAGAAATGTAACAAAACATCTAAGGTAACAATTGATAATTTAAGTAATGTAGCAAAACATCTGAGGTAAATATTGATATTTTAGGTAATGTAACAAAATATATGAGGTAAAAATTTATGTTTTAAGTAAATATTGATATCTTAGGTCATGTAACAAAACATCTGAGGAAAATATTGATATTTTAAATAATTTAACAAAACATCTGAGGAAAATATTGATATTTCAAATCATCTAACAAAACATTTGAGTTAAATATTGATAATTAAGAATTGTAGCAAAACATCTGAGGTAAATATTGATATTTAAAGTAATGTAACAAAGCATTTTGGGCAAAGTTTGATAATTTAAGTAAATTATCAAAACATCAAAGATAAATATTGATATCTTAAGTCATGTAACAAAACATATGAGGAAAATATTGATATTTTAAGTAATGTAACAAAACATCTGAGATTAATATTGATAATTAAGAATTGTAGCAAAACATCTGAGGTAAATATTGAAATTTTAAGTAATGTAACAAAACATTTTGGGCAAAGTTTGATAATTTAAGTAAATTATCAAAACATCAAAGATAAATATTGATATCTTAAGTCATGTAACAAAACATCTGAGGAAAATATTGATATTTTAAGTAATGTAACAAAACATCTGAGGTTAATTTTGATATTTTAAGTAATTTATCAAAACATCACAGATTAATATTGATATTTAAAGTAATGTGACAAAAACATCTGAGGCAAATATTGATATTTTAAGTAATTCATCAAAACATCACAGATTAATATTGATATTTAAAGTAATGTGACAAAAACATGTGAGGTAAATATTGATATTTTAAGTAATGTAACAAAGAATGTGAGGTAAATATTGATATTTTTAGTAATGTAGCAAAACATGTGAGGTAAGTATTGATATTATATGTAATATAACAAAATATCTGAGCTAAATATTGATATTTTAAGTAATGTAGCAAAGCATCTAAGGTAACAATGGATAATTTAAGTAATGTAACAAAATATATGAGGTAAAAATTGATGTTTTAAGTAATGTATCAAAACATCTGAGGTAAATATTAATGTTTTAAATCATTTAAGTAGCAAAACATCTGAGGCAAATATTGATATTTGAAGTAATATAACAAAACATCCGAGGTCAATATTGATATTTTAAGTAATGTAACAAAACACCCAAGGTCAGTATTTATATTTTAAGTAATGTGGCAAAACATCTGAGGCAAATATTTATATTTTAGGTAATGTACCGAAACATCTGAGGGAAACATTTGAGCTGGTAACGTAGTGATTTGCACATCCTCCTTACAGCAAGAAGGCCCGGGTTTGATTCCCAGCTCGGGCGTTTTTGTGTGGAGTTTGCTTGTTCTCCCCATGTTTGCATGGGTTTCCTCTGCGTACTCCGGTTTCCTCCCACATCCCTAAAACATTCACAGTAAGTAGGCTAATTGGCTGTTCCAAATCGCCCCTAGGGGTGGGTGTGAGTGTTGGCCCTGCGATGGCCTGGTGAGCTGTGCAGGGTGTATCCAGCCCTCACTGAGATGGGCGCCAGTGACCCTAATTAGGATTAAGAGACTTAAAATGAATGAATGAATTTACATTTTACTGTTAATAATAAGCCCTTTCACTTACTGACAGGATTCATTCTGTGTCTGTTTACATAGGCAATAGTAACTTCTAATTTTAGACTTACATATATTTATATTTGTATATAAATAGATATTTTTAATTATTATTTATCGAGACTTTTATCTTTATCTTTTTCTTTACTTGGTATGGAGCAACTGTGTGCATGCAATTTTCTCTAGGATTAATAAAGTATTCTGATTTAGTTAAAAGACCTCTTTGCTGCATGCTACCTTTTTCATTCATCCATTGTCTGAACTGCTTAATCCTAATTAGGGTTGCAGGGAGGCTGGCACCCATCTCAGCCGACTCTGGGCAAGGACAGCGTACACCTCGGAACCCCCAACCTTGGGATCAGCAATCCAACACCCTACCACCGTTCCACCACTTCCCCAGGACATGCTAGCTTGACTGCCAATGTTTTTGATGTTATGGCTGTGTGCTAGCTAAATATATGGGCTAGGTAGATAAACTATTTTATCATTAACAACACCATCCACCCCCCCCACCCTTCCCACCTAATAATTTACCTCAGAGATTTTAACATGGCCTATGCTTGCTAAATCTATTTTGGAGTATGATGTTTAGAAATTTTATTAAACATCAGAGGTAAATTTTGTTATTTTTTCCATGTCTGTTTGGTTTACACCATCGCTACTCTCATGTGCTTGCTAGTGAAATTCTATTTTTTACAGAACAGACATTTTGTTCAGTTATTTACTGATAAAGTGAAATGTTAATGTTATTAATATTCATGTCTTTGTCATGTTTTCACTGTTTGTTAGCCAACTAAATCATAATATATATTTCTATTTGAGTCCTTTTTTTACGTTATTGATGTGTTTACTTACTATATATATTTACATTAAATAGCTCTATGGTAACTATGAAACACATTAGGATGGAGTTGAACTCTCTGATGGTTCATGACGATTTTCAAAATAGGCCTGATAGCCTGAAGCTCACTAAATTAACATTAATAGAATTCTTTTGGTAAGTTCCCAGGAATTTGCTTTCATACAGACCTGAAGGCTATGTTCTCTGGCTATAGGGAGATCATTAGCATCAGTTATCAACTAGCTTAAAATCTGCTTTCATATTTCCCAGTTGCCTAGCAACAGTCTTCCCAGAACTGTGATTAATTTAAGAATAATAGACACTCATGTCGTAAGCTCAATTCCACAAGTTCCATCTAAACTCAAGGGACGGTGTCCACTACCCACAATGCACTCTGAATGCATCAAGTTAAAGATACATTATGTGGAGCAGAGTGTAGAGATGAGTTTAGAGAGTTCACATCGTCATCATCATGATATCTGTGGAGCGCTAATCGCATATGCTAAGTGCTAATTAGCTGCTAGTTTTATTATTTTCATTGTCTAGTGACTTGTTTGCTGGTTGTAGCCTGTGTTCACCGTGTGGGAGACATCATCTGACCAACCGCTCCAATTAAAGCTTACAGTGACAGGTACACTGTCTGTGTGTGTGTGTGTGTGTGTGTGTGTGTGTGTGTGTGTTATTCAAACCCAATTATTAGACACCAAGGGAGAGAAAAGCAAAAATAAAAAGCCCACAAGCTTTAAAGTTCTGAATGCTTTCTTCCGCTTCACATACTCTGTATTCCCTTGACCGCACTTTCATGTCGCACAGATAAAGTAATAAACAAATAAATAAATAAAAGGATGGGCAGATGAATGAATGTCTAAAGAGCTGATAAAGCCAAAGATGGATAGAAAGATAGATAGATAAATGCACTCAATGTTAAATTAAATACATATTTTTATTATTGTTCTCAGATCACACAATCTGGAAGAAAACATGCCATCCCACCTCCCCTCTCTCGCGCTCTCTCTCTCTCTCTCTCTCTCTCTCTCTCTGACCCAGAAAAACAGCAAAGCCTCTATCCAGAGAGGCAGATGAGGAGAGCAGACACTGCAAAAATATAAATAACTCTGCACCAGTTACATGCATAATGACAACTTACAAAAACAAGCCTGAAAGTTTAGAGCACAAAAAGGAAATAAAAAGGAGGAGAGTCTGATCCGTGGAGGCATTGAACAAAATAAATACCAACGTTTATCTTGTGTTTAGCCTGATACGAGTGAGAGTGAGAGTAGTAATTTATTGGATTATACATGTTATAACCGGTGTGGCAGTTTGTTGGTGGTTATAAGGAGGATGGTAATATATCAAAGGCATTGGTGAATTTTGATGTAAATTTATGTTGGAGGTGAGAAAATAAATGCTTTAGATGGTGTAAATATTAGTAGTTGATGTTGTTTAAAAAAGTATGATAGTGTTTAAAGATGAATTCTGTTTATTTGGATAATAGATGGTAGTGATTGGTATTAAGTGACGAATATTTCTGTATAATCATTATTGTTTTTTATTGACGGAGGGTGTTGGTGTTTGACAGTGATAGCTGGTGTTTGGTAGATAATGTTGGAGGGTGTTGGTTTTTGAGGGTAATAGCTTGTGTTTGGTTGATGACGGTGTTTCAGAATGAGAGCTAGTGTTTGGTAGATAATGTTGGTGATTGATGAAGGGTGTTGGAGTTTAAGAGTGATAGCTGGTGTTTGGTATAGAATGTTACTGCTTGGTATTTGGTTTTGGTGTCTAAGAGTGATAGCTTATGTTGGTAAAGGATCTTGGTGTTTGATGGAGGGTGTTGGTGTTTCATGGAGGGGGTTTAAGAGTGATAGCTGATGTTTGGTAGAGAATGTTGGTGTTTGATGGAGGGTGTTGGTGTATCATGGAGTCATGGAGGGGGGGTTTGAGAGTAATAGCTGGTGTTTAGTAAATAATATTGCTGTATTTACATTTACAGCATTTAGCAGACGCTCTTATCCAGAGTGACTTACAGAAGTGCTCTTAAGAAGTCATTATCAGTGAATATATTGTTATACTGGTTCGTCAGGACACAGACTAAGTATACCATCAGTCAAGAACTCAGTGGATAGGTGCTGTTTGCAGGTTTTTTTTGTGTGTGTATAAAAAACATAGTGCTAGTCTAAGTGCTGCCGAAAAAGGTAGGTTTTCAGCTGTCGTTTGAAGATACCCAGTGACTCAGCTGTCCGAACATCCAGAGGAAGTTCATTCCACCACTTTGAAGCCAAAACAGAGAAGAGTTTAGATGCATTCCTCCCTTGACCCTTGGTAGAAAGAGGGACCAGTCAAGCAATGCTAAAGGATCTGAGAGAACGTGGAGCTGTGCATGATGTGATAAGTGCTTTGAGGAAGGAGGGTGCTGGTCTATTTTTGGCTTTGTAGGCAAGCATTAATGTTTTGAATTTAATGCGAGCAGCTACAGGAAGCCAGTGGAGAGATCGCAGCGGGGAGTGGTGTGGGAAAATTTGGAAGGTTGAACACAAGCCATGCAGCTGCATTCTGGATCAGTTGTAGAGGTCGAATTGCGCTCAAAGGTAGACCTGCCAGGAGTGAGTTGAAGTAGTCTAGTCTTGAGATAACAAGGGACTGAACAAGTATCTGAGTGGCCTCAGTGGAAAGAAATGGGCGAATCCTTTGGATGTTAAAGAGGAGAAATCGACATGATCGAGAAAGATTAGTGATAAGAGAAGGACAGGCAGTTGTCCATGGTTACTCCAAGGCTTCATGCAGTGACTGAAGCAGAGATCACAGAGCTGTTCAAGGAGATTGTAAGATCTTGATGTGGGGATGAGTCAGCTGAGATGAACAGCAATTCAGTCTTGCTGGGATTAATATTCAGCTGGTGAAGTGCCATCAATGAGGAGATACTTGCCAACGAAATGCAGAGATCCAGGCAGAAACTTCAGTGTCTGAGGGAAAGCAGTGATATGAGAACCCATGTGAGGATATGACCTCACCGAGAGACCTAATATATAGAGAGAATAGAAGTGGACCAAGAACTGAGCCTTGGGGAACGCCAGTGGAAGATCGACGTGGAGAAGATGTGGATCCCCTCCATGTAACCTAATATGAGCAACCTTCCAGGTAGGATGCAAACCACTGTCATGCTGAACCACAAATTCCTGGACTCCTGAGGATGGACAAGAGAGTCTTGTGGTTGACTGTGTCAAATGCTGCTGAAAGGTCGAGGAGGATGAGGACCGATGACATCTTGGCTGATCTTG
>JAOUQZ010000014.1:17341764-17352644 GCA_028564935.1 Neosilurus hyrtlii | reverse complement strand
TCTCCCCCTCTCCCTCCCTCTCTCTCTCTCTCTCTTCCTCTCTCTCTCTCCCACTCTCCCCCCCTCCATCTCTCTCCCTCCCTGTTCCTCGTTCGCTACAGTGTGTTTTCTCCACCCCATCAGTCACTCAGATCAGTTCTCCCATTCTTAGCTTTAAAAGTTTTGTTTAATTACATTTTAATTTATTATAATTTTAATTACAAATGAATCTCAACTCCATTTCGTTTACACTTCAGCCTCATCTCGTCTCAAGATTTTACACCTTACCACGCTGTGTATCCTCACCACTGTCTCGCCACAATCAAGCAAAAGCCGAACAGGAGGGGAAACAAACCCAAACTTAAATAAAAAAAAGACTTCAGGGGTCCCGCCAAAAGAACCATTTCATAATATGCCAATCTAGAACAAGCAGAGCAAGCTTGAAAGCCCTGGCTTCAGTGCACGACAAGTAAATGTCTGGAAACTAAAGTGTGACGGACAGACGGACGGAACCCATTCCTATAGCTCCCGAGGGCCAGTAACTGTAAAGCTTGTCATGCAGTAACTTCATGTTCTTTACCACTAAAGCCCATTTTTGGCAAATATTTCCACCATGGAAGCAAAGAACGTTATAAACTATAATATTTGTCATTTTATTGATGTCTAGCTTAGCACAGCCCTTATTTTTAAATTAATTATAATGACTCCTAATGTGAAAGTATATTTTTCCAGGTTATACAGGTCAAGAACCATGTAAAATAAATGAACTCATAAACTAATAAATAAATAAAAGATAAAATTAAGTGATTCATTAACACATACATGAAAATAAAGATTCATTTAAAAGGAATAATAAATTATTCATCACTGTTAGTAATCACACACACTAAACTAACCCATTTACACACATTAACCCAGAATATTTATTTATTTACTATTACATGTTTACTGCAAACGATTTTCAATAAATCATTTAAAAGAATCATTCATCTCATTTAAAATTGCACCCCCAGTACCTACAACTCCACCTGACTCCCCGCCAGCTACAACCCTCCTGACCCTCCCACTACCTACAACCCCACCTGACTCAACAACCACTTACAACCCCACTACCTACAACCCCACCTGACTCAACAACCACCTATGACCCCACCTAACTCCCCACCACCACCCACAGCCACCTACAACCCCACCTGACCCAACAACCACTTACAACCCCACCACCTACAACCCCTCCTGACTCCCCACCACCTACAATCCTGCCTGACTCAATAACCACTTACAACTTTACCTGATCCTCCCACCACCTACAACCCCAACTGACCCTCCACCACCTACAACCACACCGCTTACTACCACACCTGCCCCACCACTTACAACCCCAACCACCTACATTCCCACTACCTACAACCCCACCTGACTCCACACCACCTACAATCCCAGCTGACTTCCCACCACTTATAACCCCACCTGACTAGTCACTACCTACACCACCCAAAACCACACCACCTACAACAACGCCTGACCCCCCCATCACTTAGAGCCCCACCTGATCTATCCAGCAGTACACTCACCTGACTCCCACCACCACCACCACCAGCCCCACTGACCCCCCCAGCTCCAACCACATCACCCTTGTGATGTCTGGTCATCATTAGATTTGTAATTTTCATTGAGATGTACAGTAAATACACTTAATGTTTCCTGTGGTCTAGTGGCCGGCAGTCCAGCCTGACTCCGCCCCTAACGAGTATTTCAGATTTTTACCTTAAAGGGTTACTTTTGCCTTGATGTTTATGAAGCGGAGTTTAGCACTTGCTAATAAAAAGTTGAAATGTTTTACGGTTTGTGATCATAACACAAATATACATATCATTTTCATCATTCACATCATTTTGATCCAAATCATGAAAAATATGAGAAACCGAGTATTGAATTAAATGACTGAATGTTGGGAAGTTAAATATTAAATAATATAAAATAATAAACTGTAAACAATAGAAAATGTCATGAATCGGTTTTTAACCTTTCAGAGTGAAAACGAGTTTCCAAACAAAAGTTTCCTCAAATGTTTCATACCAGTGATTAAAAATGATTCATCCCTGAATCGAATCATCTGCTTACAATCAAGTACAGTGCAAAGAGTCATGTAATGTGACAACAACAACAACAACAACAACAACAACAAGCACACGTCACTCCCACAACTCCACTAACTCTTCTCATTTCATCTCCACTTGAAGAAACTCCTCTAACTGCAAAGAGTCTCCATGTCTATTCACGCTCACAGATCGAAAGGCAGGCTGTATCTGAGGATGAGGAACACGAGAGAGGAACGCTCCATTCCTTCAGCAACGAGGGACAAACAGATGGAGAGGTGGAGTGGATGATACACGAGGGATTTCTTATCTCGGTGTCTTTCTGACTCTTTCCACCTATTTTCTCCATCCCTTCACTGCTGTTTAATATTCCACCCATCCGCGCACACACACACACACACACACACACACACACACACACACACACACACACACACACACACACACACACACACACACCATCCCATGGATACAAGATGCATAAAACAATGCTATGGACTGAATTGTTTTCTGGGTGCATTCTCAGGAAACAAACTGCAGGGAAAAAAGAGAGAGAGAGAGAGAGAGAGAGAGAAGTGCTTTTTATTTTCCTACCTGAGAAATGAGAAGTGATGCTGTTCACGGCTTCGGAGAAGAGAGGACAGAGGAGAGAGGAGAGAGAAGGAGGAGAGAGGAGGAGGAGGAGGAGACACTTCAGGGAGTGGTAGAGTAAGAGAGAGCACGAGTGAAAGAGAAATGGAGGGAGGGAGAGAGGAGGAGGAGGAAGCTGACGTTATTACGTGTGAAGCCTGCAGGGATGCATGTGCTATCATGGGTAAAGGGCGAGAGACAAAGAGAGTTAGAGAGAGAGAGAGAGAGAGAGAGAGCGAGAGAGAGAGAGAGAGAGAGAAAGGAGTAGGGGGTGTCTTCCCTGTTTAACTCTTGGCATCACAAGGCTTTTCTTACGCCGTTCCTTCCATTGGAATCCCTTCAGCAGGAGTCCTTTCCTGTGATTGGTCACTTGAGGAGGCGATGTCACATCCACAGTAATACTCACAGCAGTAAAAAACGACTTCTAACAAACGACTCATCTTCTAACAAATCTAACCTCAGAAAAAAGAGGCGGTCAATAACAAGCAAGGGCATTTCCTCAAGATTTACACACTCTGTGTGTGTGTGTGTGTGTGTGTGTGTGTGTGTGTGTGTGTGTGTGCGTCACAAGCCCCTGATGCCACTCGTCCTTGTGATATTCATCAACAACACAAACCCTAATTAATGAAACTGACATGTTTGAGCAGTAGCAGTCTTTGACCTTGGTGACCTTCAGGGCTATGGTTATGGATTGTGTTCCTATCAATCTGTCCATCCATCCATTATCTGGACTCAGGTGAGAGGTGGTGGGGTTACATCTTGAACAGGACACGTCTATTTCAGGACTAACACAGACACAACACTTTGAACTGTTGGAGAAAACTGGAGTACCCAAAGGAAACCCACACAATATGTAAAAATATTTCAATGCCTTTTCCCCATCAGAGAGGCTAAAATTATTATATTTTTCAGCTAGCATTTAATTATTATCTACCTTAGCATTCTTCATCACATCACAAGCAGCTGTGAGTGAACATGCATTTATCATTTTATCCTGATTAAAATCATTTCACAGCAGATTCCACAGCCACCGGCTAACAACAAGAAAACACTGAAATTAACTGAGCTTAAAAAGAATATATTACGAATCATATACTATATTTTGAATGCTTGCAAAATAGTTTATACCAAAAGTATTCTTATATAAACAAACATCTTCATAATAAAATGTCATTACCATAGATTGTTTTATTAAATATAGAAATATAAATACAAAAAAACAACAACCAAATGTTGACATAATTTAATGCTAAGTGATAGAAATATTTCCAGCTAGCTGGCTAACAATGAACAGCAATAATGAAGTAGTTTATTTGTATGTAACTCAAATAATTAATTGGTTCATTTTCTGAATGAATTAATCCTAATTAGGGTCGCGTTAAGGCAGCAGTGAAGGTGGAGTACACCCTGAAAAGCTTGTCAGTCCATCGCAGGGCAACACACACAACCATTCGTACTCCTACTCACACCTAAGGGCAATTGGAAGAGCCAATTAGCTTAATGTGCATGTCATTCGACTGAGGGAGGAGACCGGAGCACCTGGAGGAAACCCATGCAAGCACAGGGAGAACATACAACATACAAATCCCACATAAAAATCTCCTCTATGAGCCCGGGACATGGACCCAGGACCTTCTTGCTGTGCGGCGAATGTACTAACCATTACAGCAGCGTTCCGCCCACTCGAATGATTGCAAGTTCAAATACAGAATATATAATATAATTAATAAATGATATTCTATATAATGTTTTAAAATAAAATGGTAAAGTAGTGAGTTATATGTTGGTTATAGTGAACAGTTAGCTTGTTAATATTGACTAGCGATGTTAAAACACACCACATCTGGCTGTGTTCATGTATTATGTAAGTGTGAAATGTTTTTTTGGACACCATGAAGCAGAGCGATTTCTCACCTGTCGTATAAACGCCATGTCGAGTGTTGGGGGAAATTCTGACCTTTAATTCAACAAGCAGAAATTGGCAGGTGGAGCTGCGAGCGATCTCTCGCCTGGTGTGTGAAAAGCCTTTAATGCTGCAGTGTTCGCTGTGTTTCCAGCAGAACGTACAGTCAATAACGACACCCTGACCTTCAAGTTCACCCAGAACTCAATAGTGACGGAGACAGAAAAGGGGACAGAGATAACACAGCACTTATTTCACAGCCACACAATGAGCTGAGACATTACCATGCACCAGTTCAACAGTACACAGTCCAGTATAAAACATCAGATAACTATCGAGGCTGGAACTTTGAACTGATAATATTATACATTAAATATTACTAATATTCTCTATTTTAGCGCAGGAGTGTTTATTTATACAATAAAAAGTATTTATAGAAGTTTTAGGAAAATATTCTAAAAGTTTACTATACTAAAGTGTATATATAGAAAACTTTATGGATTTATTTTGTATGTACTGGTCAGATGAGTGGGCAGTTACAGATATAACAACAGCAGAAAGTTTATGATAAACAAACTGAGAAATCCAAAACTGTAAAGCAAAGACCAGGACAAATAATCATGCAGGGTTCCGTCAGTGTGCAGAAGATTATTAAACGTAAGGGAAAACAAACAAACAAAGTAAATAAATATAATCAGAACTCGTTTACTTCAGTTCAACTCTACTTTAGAGAAAATAGTAATTACAGTTACAGAACCGGTTTCTGAACGTCCACATCGGAAACTCCAACAACCAAACACTAAAGCAGGGATCTCAAACTCGCGGAACGATATTTTGGGACCTCCGCCTTAATATGAAAGTTTAATGTTACTGCAGCCCGCGAGATTGATGTGTACCGGCACTTTACAGTGTTGTGGGCGGAGCTGAACAAACCTACCAATCACAGTGGGGTATATGGCTCTCGGGGGCGGGACATCGGCGGGGTCTGATACCAGCAGAAAAACATTTCTCAATGAGTGACAGTTACAGCAGAGTTGCCATAGAGAGTTTTCTTCCGGTCCTGGCTCGCTACCTCGTTTCTATTTGGCTCACATGGACATTCATCCCAACGTGCTGCGTTCACAACACTTCAAAATAAAAGGGTTTTTAAGTTGCTGCCCAGTCCGATATTATACGTATATAAATAAATATATATATATTTATACACACAAGTTAATGGCACTTGGAGAGTTAATATGAGGTCTCTCTCTCTCTCTCTCTCTCTCTCTCTAATAAAATAAATCAAATTGATGCACACATGGTGGGATGAAAGAAAAGTGAGGAACTCAATGCAGCCGAATGTAGAATTTGCAGTCACATATCGACACCACCGGCAATAACAGTCCCCGGTAACCCAGAGTAATTATAGGGTCACATTTTCCTGGAACAGCAGCACGGTGTCATTTCTGCTTCCTTTTCCTGTAACAGCAGCACGGTGTCATTTCTGCTTCCTTTTCCTGTAACAGCAGCACGGTGTCGTCTCCGCTTCCTTTTCCTGTAACAGCAGCACGGTGTCATTTCCGCTTCCTTTTCCTGTAACAGCAGCACGGTGTCATTTCCGCTTCCTTTTCCTGTAACTACAGCAGAGCGGATAGCAATCCGTGAGCAGTCGCCTTTTTTGCGCTCAGTATCCCGGTACTTTCTACCATCTACAAATGCCATGGTGTTCACGTCATCATGAAAGACATGAACATCAAGCGTAAAAACACAGGAGACTGCTACCAGGCTTTTATCTGCTGACCACCGTTCTGCGGTTACAAGAAAAAGGAAGCGAAAATGATGTTCTCCGTGTGCCGGCTAAACGCTTGATTGAAACTTCAAGGCAAGAGAAGCCACGTTCATAAGAACAGTTCAGGTTCTTTAATGTTCCATTCATGTTCAGAACAATTCATTTTCAGAAGAAGGTTAAAGGTTAAAGAACTGTTAAAACAGACATTAAAATCTGAATACAACAGATATAGAAGACTGAAGAAACCTCATATAGTTGCTGACCAGACAAATCCAATTATTATTATTAAGATTATTATTATTTTCATTATTATTATTTTATTTATTTATTATTGATTGATTGATTTATTTTCTTATTAATTCCTATTTTGTTTATTTATTTTTCATCTTATTTTATGTTAAAAAAATAAAAATAAAGAGATTTGATAAGATTGAAAATTTAAAAACAGATCTTTTCTTGTGGAAAACTTGATGTGGCCCAGCCTTACCCAGACAAATCGAGTTTGAGACCCCTGCTCTAAACCTACATAATAACCAAACAAATATGATGACAGGTACATTTGGATTACTGGATACAGCTTACAGTGGTGGATACACTGTCCTTACTGCAAAGGTTGTTCTATGGCGCATTGCAAAGTGTACAAAGATTAAAGCGCCACTAGTCAATATTAACACTGCCTTTGCATAGCCATTATGACTGGTGGTGAAAATGTCAGTCTGGGCTCTTACTCTTTTTAATTAGTTTTAATCTTATTAATCTCAGTTCTTTTTAATCTTTATATGCTGCCACTTGGGGACATCATCAGGAGACATAAATTTCCACCGTTATGCAAACAATATGCAACTCTACATGATTTCTGATGACACAGGGCCAACTGATGCCCTTTTAAATTAAGTCACGGATGGCAGGAAACTTTTTGCAGCTCAACCATTACAATACAGAGGTATTAGTTATCAGTCCCTAAGCATTGAGGCAATTTCAAATTGAAGATAACGGAAAATTGTGACCTTTTCTCCCGTAAGCAGACCCAGAGATTCTGATTGATGCTTTCATCACCTGCAGAACTGAATATTACAATTTTCTTCGTTCTGGTCTTCTTATAAGGGAACATTGCACTGCTACAGTTTGTGCAGGGCTCAGCTGTACATTTGCTGATGACGAACAGAAAGAGTGTGCACATCACATCAATTTTAAAGGCTCTACATTGGGTACCGGTGTGCTTCAGAATTTATTCTAAGATTTTTACATTTTTTATTTATGTTTTATAACAATTTATGGTTTATAAAGCCCTTATTGGTCCTAATGCTACTCATTTAGCAAATTAGCATTTAACCTATGAGCAATCTAGAACTCCAAAGTCTTCAGATTAAGCTATTTTACTCATCACTTACTCATTCGCCAAATCGCTTACGCCTACTAGAATTGTGGGGAGGCAGGAGCCTATCTCAGCCAACACTGGGCAAAAAAGGGGTACACCCTGAACACCTCGTCATACTATCACAGGGTCAACCCACAACAACCATTCACACCCAGATAGGTGCAATTTGGAACAGCCAATTAGCCTATTGTGCATGTGTTTGGAATGTAGGAGGAAACACTTTGTGCTAAATGTGGGTGTGTGAAAAGTGCTGTACTAATAATGTCTGATTGATTGATTAGAAAAAAACACTTAAGGTGTGAGTGTGTTTGGTTGGGTGTATGTTGGCCCTTCGATGGACTGGCGAGCTGTTCAGGGTGTACCCTACCTTCGACCAGAGTCGGCTGAGATAGGCTCCAGCCACTCCATGTCTCTAGTAGGATTAGGTTCGGAATAATAAATGAATGTATGAATGAAGTGTTGTTGTGGTAACTTTAATCAAAAACCGAATAGTGTGTATAATATTAAGTAAGATACTGCAATTAAATGATGCATCAAATAAATAGGAGGTTGGTTAAAATAATAATTTACGGTAATTATATCTAGGGTTACGGTGGATTCAGAGCCTATCCCAGGAACGCTGAGTGTCAGGCAGGAATACACCCAGGATGGGACGTCCATCACACACATTCACACTTATAGACAAGCCACCCATTGTTATGTTTTTTGGGAGGAAACTGGAGATTATGTGCAGAACACACAATAATCTGGGGCTGGAGCATGTGAGGTGGCACTGCTAATAATATTAATAAAATAATTTAAGCAGGTTCTAGGAATGATTACTGCACCTGGCATTCACATGGTGTAATGGATACATTTCATCAGTCATATCAGCTGTTCAAGTGAATATTTTTAATGATCTGGAATGTGGATTGCGGTGTAATGTTTTCTCTCTCTCTCTCTCTTTGTTTTTCACTCTTTCTCCACGTACTCTGTGTTTCTCCCAGCCCACTCAGTGTTGAGTGAACACCATCTCTTGGTGTGTAGGTAGTGGCGGAGGCTTGGTCTAGTCATTTTTGTGATAGAAAGCATGCTGTACTCATTCATCAATATGTCCCACCCATCTGTTTGTCCTCCCTCTACCTCTCTCATCCACTTCCTCATGACTCACCGCAGACTGCAGCACTGTAGCTCTGTCTATTTATTTCAATTTGACTGGAATGAAAAGGAGAGTTTCGAAGAAGATGTCTTACGCATGCAAATGCATACAGAACCAACGCAGACACCCAGCACTGAACTGCACTGTCGTTGAGATAAATATTGTATTTATGAATAAATGCATTCACGTCTTTCTACTATTTAGGCTTTTTAAATGTTGCATGGGCGGCACAGTTGCAGAGTGATTCCTGCCCCACAGTAAGAAGGTCTGGGTTTGATTCCCAGCACGGGCATCTCAGTGTGGAGCTTGCATGTTCTCCCCATGCTTGTGTGGGTTTCCTCCAGGTGCTCTGGTTTCCTCCCCAGTCCAAAAACATGCACATTAGGCTAATTGTCTGTTCCAAATTGCCCCTACGTGTGAGCGTGAGTACGAATGGTTGTATGGTAGTTTGCCCTGCAATAGTCTGGCGAGCTGTTCAGGGTGTACCCCCGCCTGGGAAGGGCTCCAATCTTCCCGCGACCTTATACAAGGTTCGGAAAAATGAAATAAGCCTAAAAGTTTACTTCTCAAACTATTTGAGAAACCACTTTGCCAACATTTCCTGTGTAAAGCAAACTATTTGCATGTTTAGAATACACATAGAAGCATTTTCATCTTCATGTGAATTATATGTTATGATAAACCAGACTCTAAATCCCAAAAACATGTTGCAGGTTTGTTTTTTTTTGTTTTTTTTTCATTTGGAATTTACTGTAGAATTTCTATATTATATTTCGTAGCTATTTACAGTCTATTTGCATAAATAGTGTGTATAAATTACAGCGATCAGGACTTATGTGGCATGTCTTCCTGTGTGACTGGAAGCTCAGCTGATTACATTTGAAAATGTTTGCCAGCATCTCATTAAATAGATATGTAAGTGGGTGTGTATGTGTGTTTAGCCACAAAGAATGATCAAACAGGCTCATATTCCAGTGAATGGCAGCCAAGGGATGTCTATCAAAAACAGAGGCTTCTGATGCCCATTTTACAACAAACTCTCTTACCAATTAAACTATAAATGTGTATTTTATATCATTTCCATTCACAAGTTTCCCTTTTACTCGCATCACTACATCTTTATAGTTCTGTAAAGATCCCTGAATTTGAAAGTGTGAGACTGAACACTACGTTTGAGCCACAGTCATTTGGAATCCCAAGTGGAACATTGCAAATTAACATCTGGCATACATTTGGTCACTGGCTTAAAAAATTAAATGTAGTTCCAAGTAAAATAAAATAACCGACATGCACTTGTTTATATGAGAAAAAGGTTTTGTGAAAGTACAAGGAGTGGCCCATATTACAGCAAATTCAACATTTCACACAGAGACTGCGGTGGACAGTGGCTCGGCGCAGGCCACATGGTCTTTTCCATTCACATCTTGACCCACCTTGTGTTGGAGGTCCTGCTGGAACATGTTTTTGCTTCTTAGGTCAGTGAAGAAAAACTAATACCCCTAAAAACTCACCTAATACAATTGTGTGCCTCAAAATACACTTATTTGCTGATCCACTTAATCCTGTACGGGTGGCAAGGAGAACCAACACACGCAACCATTTTATTAAAGCTGACTCCGGGCGAAAGCAGGCTACACCCTAAACAGCCTGCCAGTCCATTGCAGAGCCAACAAACCATTCACAGTTACACTTAGGGGCAAATTGAACAACCAATTAGCCTATTGTGCATGTCTTTGGACTGTGGGAGGAAACCAGAGTACCCGGCGGAAACACACAGAAGCCCCACAATGCTTGGGACTTGAACCCAGGATCTTCTTGCTTGTGAGGCGCACACGCTAATCACTACACAAGTTGTACTCATTTTTAAAAAAATCTGTGATTTCTGGATATTTGGCCCTTCCATGCCAATGAATGCATGTGTGTGTGTGTGTGTGTGTGTGTGTGTGTGTGTGTGTGTGTGTGTGTGTGTGTGTGTGTGTGTGTGT
>JAOUQZ010000014.1:17291209-17305281 GCA_028564935.1 Neosilurus hyrtlii | reverse complement strand
AACAATAAACAAGGCCTGCGAGAAACTGACCTCAAGAGCTGTATTTCACATTGTGTGTGTGTGTGTGTGTGTGTGTGTGTGTGTGTGTGTGTGTGTGTGTGTATACCTTGCTCTTATGTGATGAATTCAGTGTTTGAACATCATCAGCTCCCACATCCAGAGAGTCACTCAGACCACTGCTGACTGAGCTACTGTCGTCATAGCTACACACACACACACACACACACACACACACACACACACACACACACACACACACGGGAAAAGATAGATAGAAATAGAAGGCATTAAAAATAAAATACATACAAATGAATTCTGACTGTCTGTAAGCTTCTTGCCTTACTGCTGCCATCCAATCAGAGCACACCATACTGTCCACACCATACATTAATATTCTCACATTATTATTATTATTATTATTATTACCCTCACATTATAATTATAAATTATATAATAAATATTATTTTATCTATTTATCTGTTTTATTTATTTATTTATTTATTAGGGGCCTTGATGAAATTTATTGACTTGGTGCCACGTCCACCATGCCAATTTCTGAAATGCATTATGGGTACTGCATCTGTACTATATAGGCAGCACCAATAAGGTGCTAAACTGTAGCCATGATTTGTAGGAATTCTTAAAGATTTTTGAAACTCCTCGAGAGGAGCATGATCTCTTTCTTGTTCTCGACTCTTTTCGACTCATGAACACAAACGGAATCGAATAAATCGACATTCTCATTTAACCCTTAAACAGGCACAAGTGGAAATTGAAATATTTATTTTTTATTTATTGTTAAAAAATATATATTATTATTATTATTATTATTATTATTCCTCTATTTAAGATCCAAGTGAAACATTCTCATTCTTATTTTTAAAATATCTTGTATGTTTGGCTCTATGAGTTGTATCTCCTGGATCACGGTGCCTGTTTAAGGGTTAATTTGTGTTGCACAAAAAATACAACCGGATCCCCCAATTTAATGTAGGTTCTTGACACTATGCAGCCTTTTATTTTATTTTTAATCACTCTGAATTAAGAGAATTAAAATGTGATACATTAAAGATTGAAATCAATGAGGTGCGTCACGGTGTGCACCGTCTGTTCTTTCAGCTTCTGACAAAAATAAAAATCACACACGGATATCATGTAATGATTTATTTTAATCAATTCATCTGCTGTGATTAAAAGTGTTCCCCTTCCTACAATGCACCATTACACCATACACACATTCGATATCACATATCTTCAGTTATAAACCAGAGGAGTCCATTTATAATGAATTTCTGATCCTGGGTTTGAGTCTGTGTGAAGTTTTGCATACTATTGGATCATAGAGCTTGTGTGGGTTTCCTCTCGGGTACTCTGGTTAACTGCCACATTCTAAAGCACATGCACATTGGGCTAACAGGCTGTTCCGAATTGCCCCTAGGTGTGAGTGTGCTCGACATTTGAAAACCAGGAGTGAAAAACAGAAGTTGGTTTGTTTATAAGCTAACGCCATGAAACAAATTATCATCAGAATGACTAGCAGATCGTAGATCAGGGATCAATAAGAGATCTCACGTGTTTCAGAGGTATTTTCTTTGAGTGATGTGTATATTTAAATAGACGACCATTCCTGCACTCTATACCGACATGCTGCAGGAGGTTATTTTTGATAAGAGTGCCGTGTTCACTGAGGCGTGTCGTAACGCCCTCATACAAAATTCAACACCAGGGAAAGAGCAGCACAGGCAACAGGCTCCGAACATCAGCATGGCTGTGTTTTTAAACAGAAATGAAAATAAAGCAATTTTGGATAATTTTGTAAAGTGCTCCAGAAAGTATCGGCACCCTCCTAATAAAGAGAACAAATAATATCTAACGTATGAATGATGATGAATAATACCATAAACTTCCTGTCTGCCTTGTGTTTTTCTTTGCTGAAATCGGATGCACAGGATTCTGGGAAACCAAGATGTATTCCACCTTCAACACTCAGCTCGGTGAAAGATGTCACACAGCAGAATTCTGTACAAAACTTGAATTTAATTGTGATGTGAACTGTGGAAACGCGCTGAGACGTAACCATGATGAGTGAAAGTCATTTTCTTTAGACTCCAGTGTCATTATGGGAAACAATAAAATCATAAAATTATGGTTTATTTAATATTTTTTATTATTATTAATTTCTTTAGTTTCTCATTAAATAAATTACTTCAGGCTAGCATGTAACCATGGTAACGACTGGATCATTATAGATAAAAGGTAACTATAGTAACGAGCATGACATGTAACCATGGCAACAACTGGATCATTGTAGGTGAAAGGTAACCACGATAACAAGTGTGACGACGAGCACAGGCGAGAGCTTCCGCAATATTCAGAATGAACCTGCAAATAATTGATGGACAATTTATTACAGATACGTGAGTATTGAGCTCATGAGTCAGTTGTTCGCCCAGTTTCGTCAGCAAAGTTGTTATTGTTCTCGTTGCGCTAGGTGGGTCAGTGCAGGTTAATTCCTCCGCCTGAGTGTGGTGGTCTTCGCACTTATATAGTTAATATCGAACTCTTTGTGACATTATCACATTGCAGCACAAGTAGCAGGCCTTGTCATAGTAGGCCTCAGTATGACATCATCGTTGTTACATCACAAACAGTACAACATTTGTTGTCATAGTAGGTACGTAGTAGGTATGTGCCTCATACGTAACACCTCCCTGCGTAAAAGAAAAACTTTTATGAAAGTTTTACAATGTGAGATAGAGAAGGAAATTATCAAACAAATGAAAACAAATGAAAACATCATAAACATTACAATCACAATGTTGATGAATAAACATGAAATAAGTAAGGAGATTATAAAGTAAATATCAAATAACATCACAGAATAAATATGAAACTAAAAGATACAGTTACATAGTTATTTATGTATGTAAGTATAGATATACATTACATACAAATATATGTATAATACATACATTTAACAACCTCTATGCCCTCCTATGGGTTTACTTGAAGAAGACAGATGTAACTCAGAGAGTTGTATGGTTAGGTTTAGGGGTAGCGACTTCTCTTAGTAATTGGATACTTTGTGTAACCATCAGATTTCTCTGAGGCTGGGAATTTGTCATCTATGTATGACGATGTGAGATCTGCACCACCATCGCTGGCATTTACAGCCAACAGACTTGTCACTGCGGCAGTGAAGTCAGCAATGTTCTTGCAAAAAACTTCTGTAGAGATTTTCTACAATTTTGTGGACCTTCCTTATAGTGGCTACTTCTTGTCCATGGCCTAGAAAGTAGCCTAGATAGGTCACACTGGTCTGACTGAATAACTCGAAGATATCGATCAGAGCTTTCATGATTTCAGTACCTCCAAAGGGAACTCCTTGTTCCAATTTACAAACTTTAGGGTGATGCGCCCTCTGATTCACACTTTGGTGCATGGTTGCCCAGTATTCGGAAGATGGAACATCTGGCGGTCTCCACTTCCTCATTAGGAGTCTATCACTGACAGAATAAACGACTGTGGCTTGAGCTAACTCATTAGAGAGAACACTATTCTGTTCCTGAATATTTGTCTCGGACGTCGTAGACATCTTAGTGCTCATTTTTGAAGCATTATTAGGATCCTCACTGGGATCAGCAAATAGCTGGGACAAATCCGGAATGTCTTCTTCAGAACTAACATCTGGTTTTTGTGTCAGTTTCTTGGGTAGGACATGTGTCCCCGGATGAGAAGGGAATCCCTGGGGGCCTACTTCTTTAGCAGCAGCATCTCTTGACGATGGGATTGGTTCATTGGCTTTGGGCTCTGCGGCAACACGTTTATGTGCTATATTTGTTCTTAAGTGCAATTCTGACGGGGCTCTGAGTCCGAGAATTTCATTGCCGGTAGTGATGTTTCATTGTTACCTGTATATGACAAATAAGCTTGAAACTTGACACTTGACACCTGCCAAATCATTTCCCAGTGATAGTGAGACGCCTTCAACTCCTAGGTAAGGCATAACAGCAACAACCACAGGACCTGAAACTAAGTCAGAACTTAGTATAATCTTGTGAAGGGAAGCTGTAATGCAACCACCTTCAAGACCCTGTAATGTTAAGAGATTGACCGGTGGCCAAACTGGAATCTAAGGGTAATACCCCTTTTAGTAAAATAGTTTGAGCCACCCCAGCATCTCATAGTTTTGATAGATATAGATTTATCTGTGACAGTGAGTGACACGGTGCCCTCGGACACATAAGGAACATACACCTTTCGAACGACAGACTGCTTGACACAATTTTTAAGAACCATGCTATTAGTTCTGGGAGGCGTTTTAGGAGAGACCATTGCTACTGTTTTTATTTTGTCATCTGGTCTAATCTTTCTTAAAGCGTAGCACTTGCTCATTACATGACCCCGTTTCTTACAGTAGTTGCACGTAGGACTTGACATGGTTTGATTTTGTTGTGGTTTCTTCTCCTGGACACTGGACTGATGAGGGCTCAGGTGTTTGATCCGTGTATGGCCTTGGTCTGTCATATCCGTCGCTTCTTTTCACAAAGACCTTCTTTTGGCTAAGGACATAGTCATCACTTGACTCGATCTGCACCACCTGTCAAACAAAATTTCTTTCTGGTGACCGAACTGCATGTACGTGTGGTTATCTGGATTGCGATAATTCCTGCCTCCATTCGGCGGATATCCATCTCTTGGAGCCAAGCCTCTCTGCCTTCAGCCTTAGCAGCCGCTGAAATCTTCCTCGGGGGTTGTGAGTCGTTAGACTCTTGCGCCGATTCATCTTCGACCTTTATAGTTTCCTCTGAGGTGCTTTGGGCATCACTCTGGTCGCATGTCGATTTTCCTGGTAGCAGGCCTCTTTCCATTAAAGTCTTTTGTGTTGCGTTCCTGATGCCGTCATTCCTCTTTGACTCCTTCATGTTAATCCCAAAGGTCATGGCGATGTTCTTCAGTTGTTCCTTGTTGAAACAAACCAGAACTTCTAGGGAAGGATTTGCTAGGAAGTCTGATAACTCAGACATTGTGTTATACTCAAAGGCTCAATACCCATAAACTTGCTCTATCCCAGACGAGCCCCCAATTTGTGACGAGTGTAGGCGAGAGCTTCCGCAGTATTCGGAATGAATCAGGTCAGGCAAAGAAGTGATTGACAATTTATTACAGATACGTGAGTATTGAGCTCATGAGTCAGTTGTTCGCCCAGTCTCATCAGAAAAGTTGTTATTGTTCTTGTTGCGCTAGGTGGGTCAGCGCAGGTTAATTCCTCCGCCTGAGAGTGGTGGTCTTCGCACTTATATAGTTAATATCGAACTCTATGTGACATTATCAACTTGCAGCACAAGTAGCAGGCCTTGTCATAGTAGGTACATAGTAGGTATGTGCCTCGTACTTAACAAACAACTAGATCATTGTAAATGAAAGGAGACCATAGTAACCACAGTTTAACTGCAGCTGCAGGTTTTAATTAAATGTAACCATGACAGCAACTGCTTCAAGGTAGCTAAAAGGTAACCATAACCGTAAGAAGCATGACATGTAACCATGGTAACTACTGTGAGTGAGTTTTAAAAAATTGAAACTGTCTAACACTTGTTAGCGTTCATGAGTAACGTTAACTTGTGCCCTGGTTATGCTAGCTCTCAGGTAAGGTTACAATAACAACCTACATGTGACAATTTTTAGGATCTCAAAATGTGACGTTCTCAGGAAGAACAAACCGACAATCTACAAACTAACATCATTCTTTCTTCCTTAAACACCGCTCTGGAACTGTTTACTCAAACCTGGAACTGTTCTTTATATACAGTATGGTGGTAAAATGGGGTATTTTCTGATAATAATTCGAATCTTCTGTACAGTCACCGTTCTCTAAACATCAGATCCAGGCTAGAGTTTATTTTTGAGCTGCAGGTAAAAGCGCGATAAGATGTCCGTTAGTGCTGACTCGGAGTCTGACTCACCTTTCAGCTGAGGGAAAGTCTGTGAGCATTTACGCAGCCTGGCGGGATCGTTTCGGGTGTGTTTGGTCTTTCGGTCGATCGCAGTGAGGAGAGAAGGAAAGAGTGAAGGAGGAGGAGGAGGAGGAGGAGGAGGGGAAAGAGCAGCTCAGCAGCTTAGAAAGCAGTGACGCAGTATAAGTCCACCTTTCTCTCATCACTTCACCCCCCCCCCCTCCCCCGGTAACACCACCATCACCACCACCACCCTCTTCATCTCCCTGTCTCCAGAAACAGCACCACTACCACCATCACCATCCCCATCCTCATCTTCATCTGCCCGTCTGTGTGAGCTGCATCTCGCCGTTTCCACACCATTACAATCTGTCTCAAATCCCTTGAGCTACATCAGTCCACATCTCGGTTAAAGAGAACGATGATAAAAATGTAGGATTCTGTGTTTTTATAGAAGCATTTTACAGCTTTAATTAAATATTGGTACATGAGTACCAGAGAAAAACCTCGCCCTATCTATCAGATCGCAAATTCTAATCCCAGTAACCCCAGTAACACCTCAGATTTCTCTTACAACATTAACCAATCATGGCTATCTGTGAGCTTGTGATAGGCTGGTGTTAAGCAGGTCAGTAAGAAGCGCTTGGTCTGGTCTGCAGCTCGTATTTATCATATGATAGAGGAGAGTGTGCTGGTGGGCGGGAACCAAAAAACCAAACAAGAAAGAGCTCCTGATAGATATCTCTACTGATACGTGTCCAAGTCTGGTGTTATAAAAGTAGCGCGACTCCACCTCCATTTCTATCACCTGTCTTGTTAGTTTAATTATCCGTTTAATGAGTTCATGGTCCGTGCAGCCAGTAATGTTTACTGATGTTTTTCTTGGTGAAAGTTTCTTTGCCTGAATGAGTTAGATTGTGTTGTTTATTCCGCGAGTCTGAGTGGTGGTGTATGAGCCTCTATACAGGGTTTCCTGTGGGGGCGCGGACACCAGGCAACCATCCAATCATATTTCATGCCTATGGGGCTCCACTCAGGAGTTCCGCTACTATACTGCAAAAGAAACTTTCAAAATATGTTTTTATTTAATTTATGTTTAGTACATTGTTATAAGCACTTAGATAAAACTGTAACTGTTTATTTTTAGCATCATTTTTATTCATTGCGTTACGGGGAGACTGGCGCCCATCTCAGCCGAGTCTGGGAGAGGGCAAAGTACACCCTGGACAGCTCGCCAGGCCATTGCAGGGCAGAAACACACTGACGGCCATGCAGCCTCCTCTTTACAAAAATTGCATAATTTTTATAGTTAACATTAATGCATTTTAATTATTTAGTAGTTTCAATGTATAAAATCCAAGTGAGTGTTAACCCTTGAAAATCCTGTTAAAGGTTTTAAAATAATATTAATATCACGTGTCACATTTAAAAACAATATCTATACTGTATATGACTTATCTCTATAGAAATGATCATGTTTAGCATCCAGGACAAAGCCGGAGGTCAGTTCTCAGGTTGTTACTGAGAGTCATGCTGTATGATTTAATTGTGTTGTGATGAAGTCACTCCTGTTATATGAATGAATAAATCTTCTTCCTCTCTAATCTGATTCTGTGTTAGTGTTACCCACGACAACATGATGAACACATGTTCACATCACAGCAGTTTAATATCATTATTATTTTTGTTATTTTTATAGTATTACTAATATTATTATTATTATTATTATTATTATTATATTGTTGTTATTGTATAAATTCAGTCATTCATTTTCTGAAGCACTAATTAGGGTCATGGGGAGGCTGGCGCCCATCTCAGCCGACTCTGGGTGAGGGCAGAGTACACCCTGAACAGCTCGCCAGGCCATCGCAGGGCAGAAACACGCTGACGGCTATGCAGCTACTCTTGATGGTCTTGAACCTCCTAACTGTGGGATCAGTAATCCAGCACCCCACCACCGGGCCACCACTGCCCGGTATTATATGATGATGATGATGATGATGATGATGATTATTATTACTATTTGCTTGTGTGAATGTAAAAGAAATTTAAAAAAGACATAAAGACTAAATACATTTTCGAGTCGTGTATTCACCCTGTCTGAAAATATCCACCGTGTGGGATGTGTGAGATTCACTCTACTGACGACTGGGTGGCATTTGTTTCTCACAAAACACTGATTTTATATTAAAGTAACGGCAAAGAATCAACTGCACACAATGTTCACAAAATCCCAAACAGTCTGCACCGACCATCTGAAATATACCATCGCTAACCGTAATAAGTCTTCTTTTTCATTCTCTCTTTCTATCTCTCTCTCTCTCTCTGTTTCTCTCTGTTTCTCTCTCTCTGTTTCTCTCTCTGTTTCTCTTTCTATCACTGTTTCTCTCTCGCTCTGTCTCTCTCACTCTCTCTCTCTGTTTCTCTCTCTCTGTTTCTCTCTCTGTTTCTCTTTCTATCTCTGTTTCTCTCTCGCTCTGTCTCTCTCACTCTCTCTCTCTGTTTCTCTCTCTCTCTCTGTTTCTCTTTCTATCTCTCTCTGTTTCTCTCTCGCTCTGTCTCTCTCTCTTTCTCTCTCCTTGTTTCTCTATGTTTCTCTTTTTATCTCTCTCACCCTGTTTCTCTCTTTCTATTTCTCTGTCTTTCTCTGTTTCTCTGTCTCTCTCTGTTTCTCTTTCTATTGCTCCCTGTTTCTCTCTCACTCTCTCTATCTCTCTCTGTTTCTGTCTCTCTCTCTCTCTCCGTTTCTCTCTCTCTGTTTCTCTTTCTTTCTCTCTGTTTCTCTCTCACTCTCTTTGTTTCTCTATCTCTCTCACTCTGTTTCTCTCTCTCTATTTCTCTGTCTCTCTCTGTTTCTCTGTTTCACTGTCTCTCTGTTTCTCTTTCTATCTCTCTCACTCTGTTTCTCTCTCTCTATTTCTCTGTTTCACTGTCTCTCTGTTTCTCTTTCTATCTCTCTCACTCTGTTTCTCTCTCTCTATTTCTCTGTCTCTCTGTTTCACTGTCTCTCTCTGTTTCTCTTTCTATCTCTCTCTGTTTCTGTCTCTGTTTTTCTCTTTCTTGTTGCACTTGTTTCTAAGAGCAAAGGATGCTCTTTACTCAGTTCTCTTGCTCCACTGTAAATCCCAACGCCTGAGCTTATAAATGAAATATAGGGGCGAGGCTTATAATCCCAACACATCACTTATAAATGAAATTATTTATTTATAGATGGTGTATTTATAGTGCATTTATACCCTTTTCCGTCCCTGCCAGAGACACCAACAGCGCCTTCTAGTGGGACGTCCTCTAGACGTCCTCCTTGTCTGACCAATCAGGAGCTGGAACAGCATAACATTACTATTTTATTTGGTCAAGAGTTGTTCGGCAGTATGGTGGTGTAGTGGTTAGCACATCCGCCTCACAGCAAGAAGGTCCTGTGTTTGAGTCCCGTGCTCAGAGAGGCCCATGTTCTTCCTCCGGGTACTCCGGTTTCCGGCTTTCTGTGAGACTGCTGGTCATGTGCTTGGGATGAAGGAGGAGGCGAAGGGTCTGTGCATTTATGTGTTTCTTCTTATAGATGGACATTGTTCCTCCCATAGGTGGAGCTAAGCTATTTCAAGTCAACAGCCAGCCATTCAGGAAAGAACTCAAGCTAGCTTATCAATGTCAAACAAAAAAGGAACACAAATAAAGGAAAAGAGGACAAGTGCAAAAACAAATTATATTGCCATGCAAAATTCATGATTTGCCTTTTTGATTAGATGCTGAGTGATTATTCAGCCCTCGAACACGTTGAAATGCCTCAGGCCTGAGCATGTGGCCCTCGGTGAAAATGAGTTAGACACCCCTGACATATAAATCAGCGCTTCCTTCCAGGAACAGCAATCCATGTCCGTATTCAAAGTGCGCGCGAGTGTTACGACGCTGGGCGTGCTCAGAGACATGTTGCCTTTCTGATTTGCTGTTCCAGCCTGGTAGTGACGGCGAACTCGTTGGATTGGCTGGGCTACATCAGTGACTGCATAACACATCATGGTCCAGTGCTGAGCTGCACAAACAGCGAGCGTTTTTTATTGGCTCTAAACCAACTGATGACTGTGTAAGCCATTTTGGATTCACCACCACGCTCATCTCTGGCAGCGTTCTCGTCCTCAGAGTCACTAGAAAGTGACGTCTCACCGTCTCCACAAGAAACTCTTCCCTCTCTGGATCAAAAAAGTCACCATTTACACCCAGTTCCTCCAAAATGCTGCCACAGTTGCTTCTTGAACACATTTCCATCACCTAAAATGTCGCTTGCTGAATAGATCTACTTGTTTATTTGCGCTGGACAACCCAACAAAACACGCTCACGTCACTTCTGGGGAAAAAACAACTGCTTACCATTGGTTCAGACACCGCTAGTAATCCACGGGATAAAAATCACCAGTTTTGTGCTTTTTATGGTCATTTATGTTAAAATAAGCTTCTGTATTGCTTAAACATATTACATACACAGGAACTGTACTGTCAGGATGACAGTATCACTAATCTTCAGGTTTCTCTCATCAGAACACATTTTAACATTCACTAAATTTCCATCCTCAGTAATTTTGCTCTAAATGCTAATAATATCCAATGTATTCAAGCGAACTCTATGTGTTTACAGAAAACATGTGAGTCCTATTTTAAGCTTTACACTGTTCTCTGTAAATATCTCTCTCCAAACAACACTTTATTTCAGATCAAACTCAACTCTCACTCGGAGGAGACGTTCAGATCTGGTTCTCATACACAAATCCATCATTCATCCAACGTCCAGCTGTCACGGACACACGGCCGAGCTTTGATGTGTCTGGCAGATGTGTCTGTTCATTCGTCTTTCTCCAATTCGCTGTTGTTTTCCCTTCCATCACCAAATTCATTCCAGACTCACACCAGACATGTGCTAATAACCACGTCTACAATCAGCTTTCTGTCACGCTGGTTAACGATAACCAATGAAACGTCAATACAACATCCACCCGAGCATGAATCATTTAATTTACCTGCTATTATATTATATAACGGTTGCTATGGTTACATCTCGTATGCTGGTATCTCACTTTAATGTCAGCAAACAATATTAAACAGCTTGATATCATCCTTATGTGTAATTATAACCATCTTAAACTGTAATAACTATATCAAAGCCCTGACCTGAAACCTGTATTAGGATTACTGTTGCCATGGTTACAGAAAAATCAAACCATAATTTACATTGCATGGTGGTGCAGTGGTTAGCACGTCCGCCTCACAGCAAGAAGGTCCTGGGTTCGATTCCTGAGCTCAGGACGTTTCTGTGTGGAGTTTGCATGTTCTCCCTGTGCTTACGTGGGTTTCCTCCGGGTACTCCGGTTTCTTCCCACAGTCCAAAAACATGCACAGTAGGCTAATTGGCTGTTTCAAATCACCCCTAGGTGTGAGTGTAAATGGTTGTGTGAGTGTTGACTCTGCGATGGTCTGGCAGCTGTTCAGGGTGTACCCCACCCTTGCTCAGAGTCGGCAGAGATGGGCGGCAGCCTCCCCGCGACCCTAATTAGGAATAAGCGGTTCAGAAGATGAATAAATGAATAAATTAATAATTCACAACTGAGATTCATTAACAAATGAATTACTATGGGCAGTGGTGGCCCAGTGGTAAGGTGCTGGATTACTGATCCCACGGTTCAGGGGTTCAAGCCCCACTATCACCGGGTTGTCACTGCTGTCTCCACAGTGGAAATAACTGGGTTATCAAAGGCCAGCCATGTCTCTCACTGTCTGTGGTGAGAGGAATGTAAAAGAACCGTTGCTGATTGTCGTCAAGAGTAGCTGCAGAGCCGTCAGCGTGTTTCTGCCCTGCGATGGCCTGGCGAGCTGTCCAGGGTGTACTCTGCCCTCGCCCAGTTAGCTGAGATGGGCGCCAGCCTCCCCGCGATCCTAATTAGGATTAAACGCTTCAGAAAATGAATGAATGAATGAATTACTAAATTAATTCATTAATAATTTAATGACAAACAATGAATGTGCACCAAAACAACAAAACTGTGTTAGATACATTTTTATTTAAAATTTAGGTTAAGCAAATTAAAACTTAAACTATTGTCTTTTTAATGTAAGTAGTTTTATATAAATTAATAAAAGGTTTTTAATATATATTACATATATATATATATATATATATATATATTAAAATTTTATAAATTCATATTATTGAATGAAGTATCCATTCCATGTACACCAACAGTTTCCATAAAGAAAAAACTTCAGAAAATGGTATCTCTTATTTTAAATAGATGGACAGACAGACAGATAAATAGATAGATAGATAGATAGATAAGAATCAAACAAACTAGCAGAAACTTACAGAAACCTCATCCCAAAAAAATGGACCTCCACATATCATTACTATACTTACACAAATAGTGTGTGTGTGTGTGTGTGTGTGTGTGTGTGTGTGTGTGTGTGTGTGTGTGTGTGTGTGTGTGTGTGTGTGTGTTACCTGTCTCCCTCTCCCTCTTTAACCCGTTGAATCAGCTCTCGTGCAGACGGAAGGTCAGGAACACGCCCCACGTTGCGAGTGTACACACCTCCGTCTGTAACGTACCTGCACGCAGTTACGTCGTGTTACATACACAAGCTAGGTTTCCAGATAAAATATGCATAAATGTGTGTAGTTCAATCTTACCCGCTGCTCATATCATCAGCTCGTACATTTTTGGCAAGAATGTCCCCATCACTCATATATCCGCCCACTTCCTCCTCTAGCCCCGCCTCCTTTTCCCCCATCTCCACACTTTTGCCCACTGTAGTTGCTGCCCTTCTCAGCGGTGCCGTGTAGACCAGGCGCGAGGGATCACCATAGCGACCTGTAGCCGAAGAGGTGGACCTAGGTGAAGTATAAGTGCCGGGATGGGAAGGGGCATCGCCTGCCTGAAGCCGAGGGCTCTGCGACTGTGACTGGCCAAGACGCCATGACATGGGGGCAGGGCGAGTGGAAAGGGATGACATTCCACGTCCACTGACTTCTGTTGTTACCGTAGAGTCAAAGGTTGTCTCTAAAGTGCTAAAGGAGAGACAGGAAGAGGAAGAAAGTTAGGAAGTGAGACTTGAAAGGAAGTGGAATGGTGAACTTCAGGAAACCTTAAAACTGCAATAGAACGGTGCAGGAAATTCACCGGGAATACCGCTCCAAGGAACCGCCTTCTAACAGGATGCCACACACCACCACTTGGCAGAATTCCACTTCTCAACATTCTGCCACTGCCACATACCACAACTTGATGGTATTCCAACGCCACTGCTCGCTCAAAAAATTCCACACCTACTGCCCTTTCCTAAACTTAAATTAAAACTTTACCACATCCTGTGTCTCCAGTGGCTTCTAGAATTCCCCATCCACCACTGAACACAGCTTTCATTTCACTGCTTTTTAATGTCCAAGTGGCCTCCATCTAATACCATTAACATCTAAAACTGGTCCATAACAAGGTCACAGTTCACCACTTAATGGCATTCCAACCCTGCTGCTTGTCTCTCAGTAGTTCACTATTTATAATACTATTATTATTATTATTATTAGTAGTAGTAGTAGTAGTATTCCTCATATTATTATTATTATTATTATTATGATAATTATTGTTATGATTATTATAATTATTATTATTGGTATTATTTTATTATTATTATTGGTGTTGTTGTTTTTGTTGTTAATATTTTAACATTATTATTATTATTATATAATTTATTATTTCTCTGAGAATCTGTAACAGATGTTAAAATCTTGGTGATGTTTAATCAATAACATAATAATATCCGGTCAAATTTATTTACCTGTGTGTGATCTGCGTCCCCCGTAAACTGGACATGGTCTCTTCCAGGTTCTGCCTCAGATCGGCAATGTTCTTCACTGTACGCATCCGTCTCGCCTCGGGGTCTTCACCTGTGTGACAAGAGCATCAGTGTGACGTCAGTTCCTGTTTTTGAATCGTGTGCCAGCAACTGCACTTTTTGTGTCGAACAGCTTCGCTCTCCTCAGTGAGACACCCGCTGAAACACCTGAAAGAGCTCTGGTTATAGGAAGCTCCATTTTAAGACACGTGAAATTAGCTAGTCCTTTAGGGGCACCAGCAG
>JAOUQZ010000014.1:17142752-17161956 GCA_028564935.1 Neosilurus hyrtlii | reverse complement strand
GAGTGTGAGAGTGTGTGTGTGTGTGTGAGAGTGTGTGTAAGTGTGTGTGTGTGAGAGTGTGTTTGTCTGTGTGTGAGTGTGTGAGAGTGTGTGTGTGAGAGTGAGAGTGTGTGTGAGAGTGAGTGTTTGTCTGTGTGTGAGTGTGTGAGAGTGTGTGTGTGTGAGTGTGTGTGTGAGAGTTTGTCTGTGTGTGAGTGTGTGAGAGTGTGTGTGTGAGAGTGAGAGTGTGTGTGTGAGTGTGTGAGCGTGTGTGTGTGAGTGTGTGTAACGAGGTGAGTGAAACTGGCTGTGTGAACAGTTTGAATAGTGAGTGATGGAGGAAACATGGTGGACTCTGATTGATTTGGGTAAGTAAACACAACGATGAGCTCAGCACAAGTCATAATACACTGTTGCTAGGCAACGGCATGGTCGTAAAAGAAAATGATCTACAGACTGATATGATTCAGCTAGCTAGCATACAGCGTTTTTATGTGGATAGTGCGGAACAACACAGGACTGTCAGGACCCGAACTGTTACTGTTCGTGGTGGAAGAAATTAATTCCTGGTTCATTTTAATTCCACATTTTACAACCGGCAGCTCAGACATCCGTCTTATGGCCAACTCCGAGACAAAGTGTATGCATGAATAACGACTCTGTGAGATCATTAAATCGAGTGGTTTCATTGGTCTGATGAAGAAACGGAGGAGAACACGTCACTTCCTGTTGGAAATGTATTTTCCGTCAGTGAGGCTCATTCTGACCAGAACACACGGTGATAAACTCAACAGGAAGAGGAGACGTGGGAGTCGTATCACAGTGATTAAACGTCAAAACAGCACGATCTTAAACTTTCGATCCAAACACAGCCGTCGCCGTAGCGATGGTGGCTAACGACCTTATCTCTGAGATTAAGACTTTACGAGTGCATTCCATTCCTTTGTTCACAGTATCACCTTCACCAAACCATCACTACCGGCTGTGACTGGAGATATGGAGCTCTATCACAGTGTGGCGCCAGTTCAGAGCTCAGCTCATGCAGCTCAAAACGAACTGGTTCACCTTCACCTCTTCCATTTTTGATAACAAATAAGCTGCTGTTCTTTTTCAGTTGTGCCTCCTTCTAATCATGCAGCTGAAACAGCCTCGCTTCAGAAGTATTAGGTACGTCTGCACTGCTAGCACCAGCCAATGGAGACGTCATGTGGCATGCGGTAAAGCAGTGGTATGAAAGGTCAGAAGACCACCGGGCTCAATATACGTCTCTATATCTATACGTGTATGTAGATCTGAGTGGAGAAGACGCGGGGCTCTTGAATATAGATGAACGTTGATGGTGTGCAGTGTTCACTATTACCATGTTTCTATGAAGGAGTTCTTCCACAGCAGTGCTCAGTGAAGGACAGGGTGTGTGTGTGGTTGTTCAGGGGTTAACACTGTACTCCACATTCACTACGCTACATAACGCATGTGTAGCAGGATGAGTTTGTGCCTCTTGCTAATTGCCAGTTGGCAGGCAGCCAATAATCATACCTGTTTTATAACTGTCAACTTCCAGCCACCGTGACTGGAGACGCGGTTAGTTACTGCTGCCTGGTCGTTACCGTGTCACACCCTGTGACTGTTCATGGTTGCTGGGTGTCATATTTGCGTAGCTGCCCCGTTGATCCCGTGCCTGTTAAACACTGCTGAGCTGCTATGTGAATTCCATTTGTGGGCTGTTTGTTTAACTGTTGCAGTGTTAACATTGAGCTGTGTCTGGTAGGGACTAGGCTGGGTTTACACATTGCTCTCCATCACAGCTACCTTGAGTGGGAACGCTGCTGATTTGTTTTATGTGGGCTCTGCTTCATCGTTCGTCTGTCCAAGTGTTGTCACTGCGTCACGGCCGTTCCAGTTCTGCCGTGGCTGTTTGGGTCTTGGATCGGGGTGACCGGAACCGCTGTGCTTACATGCGCTTAACCCAATAACTAGTCTTTTTTTTTTCTTTGCCCTTTTTGATGTGAATGTTTTAAATATGCATGAATGTGATTTGGTGGTTTTGTGTGCATTATTATTATATTTGTGTGCAGGATGCTTACAGAGCTGCAGATAACTAGTGGTATCCAGTGTGCCCCTGCTCTAATTTGTATTAATTGTGATAAGGTGTTTTGGTGTGTTTTTGTTCTAATATTTATATTTTTTGTTCTTTGATTTTAGACACTGAGCTGAAGGAGGCGGTGGCGCTCTTCCGTGGTGTGTGCACTGTCGGCCCTCTTCAGTTGTTTCCACACTGAGTGTGTGTGGCTCTTCTGAATGTCTCACGTTCTTGGGGCGACTCCTTTTGGGGATACCCAACGTCTCTTGTCCCATACGCTCTGCTGGTAAGCTCTAGTGTGCGTTTTTCTTATATTGTGTGTGCATGGGTGCTAGTGGCTTGTTTGTTTATATATATAATGTATGTATATGTATATATTTATGTATATATATATATTTTTTGTGTTGGAGGACGGAGGATTGAAACATTGTTGAGTCCATCAGTAAACGCTATCCATATTCCGAGAACGGCGTAGTCGGATTGTTGAGGGGTTTCATCCCCCTCCATATTACTAGCTGTTTCCAGTCAGGTCACCGCACGTATTTTTCAAAGTTCAGAGGAGAATTCAGTGTGTAATATAACATAAAGCCCCATGGCATTGAAGATAGTACGTCCGATATAGAGAATAGGGTGTTTAAAAGAAAAGACAACACAACCGAATCTTTGAAATGTAAAATTTTTAACAGAAATCTTATGAAGATTCTCAGAATGATATCATCAGGAATATGTATAGGATATTGATCCATTAATTCCATTTATTAACAAATTCAGCAGTTAAGTTTTATTTGAAATATTACTTTTTGATTGTTATAAATAACATTGTCACACAGAAGCTTGACATAGAAAAACAAATTTGACAGAATTTTTTGAATAAAGACATTTCTGTATTAACTTCACACATCCATAATGAAGCAGCCTGCAGTTACAGTGGAAGGAAAAACTCCCGCAGACGACACGAGGAAGAAACCTTGAGAGGAAGGGAACTCAGAAGGGAAACCCGTCCTCATTTAGGTGAAACCAGATACAAATACAAACCATGTAGCACAAACTTCACTACAGTTTAAAGTCCAGTTTGGTTTCATAACTGTAATGGGAATTGTAGTCCTAAATCATTTCAGCAAAAGTGTTAAGACTAAAATCATTCCTGTGCAGTGGGAAACTATATATACACCAGGATTCAATAATTTAAACACAAACACCTGAAATACTGAAAGAAATGATGGTTACAGTCAGACTCATCCATGGTACCTTGCACCCTATATAATATATTGGTGTAAAATCCAAATCAATAAATAAGGATTGCAGTAAAAAAAAAGGAGAAACGGGAAGTGAAAAGCATGAGATTGAACCACACACGAAAATTCCTTTCATCTTTAGCTTGGTGTGTGATTATTTACACATGAAGAATAAAGTGGACAAAAGTTTCTATTACTTGTTAGCAACAGCTTAAATAGTAAACAGGGAATTTAGACATGTGACCAAATCTAACCAATAAACAAACAACCACAAACAATAAAAGAAACTAGAAAATAATCCCGATATTAGCCTCAGGACAATGACCCAGAAATCAACCAGCAAACCTGCAGCTGTTTCTCGTGAGGTATAATTAGAAACAATTATAATGCAAGACTGACTTGGTATGACGCTAACAGAAGCACACACCCTGGAAGTCTCTTTTCATAATCAAACACCAACCATTGTAGAATAATCTGCACCCAGCCACACCAGCACCTTTTATACCACTGAAAACTCAGAAAATGAAATCAGGCCAAACTGCGCGTGTCCCAAACCACACACCCTTATTCAAGGTACAGGTCACATTCAAGTCAAACCCTTCAATCTGTCCAATGGAGACCAAGAAGCATTAATGATAATCTTTTTGAACGTGTCGTGACATTGGAGGAAGTGATGTAAGTAACGATGCAGGATGTTCTGACAGAACCACCGGCACTCACACGATCCTAATACTCGTACTGCCTCACTGTGAAGCAACCGGCAGCAAATTCAACACAAAAATGAAAGAGTTCACCGGCAGATACGGCTGGTGGTGCTGAAGACTAATTCATACCAGTTTCCTGAGAAGAAGCATAGAAAAGTCTCTGACATCAGCTTTCACACTTATTTCCTGTTGTTTAACCAGATCATTTGACTTCCTGCACACATGTGACAGTTACACACGGAGGCAGGTGAGAGGATGATGCACTGTGGACCATAACCTATTCATCAATGTTAAGAAAAAGTTTACATGGTTGATTACCCAGGTGTCCTGAACACATCCATTAGTGGACACTTGTCAACAAAAACATTTTTAAAGTAATTTTAAATTAAAAATAATAATAAATTCTCAAATGTAACACATTCTTTGGTTGGGATCAGCGGTGCTGGGACACACTAACGTACGGGTCTCCGTTTGTGTTTATATGTATGTGGACTTGAGGATCACGGTGACTGATGAGGTTTAAATCATACACTTATAACCAGATCCAGAACACGGCACAGGTTGGTTTCCATCAGTGTAACCCACAATAATATATCTGATATCCTCAGGTTAGTCTTTTTATGATTTAACCCCCTCCAGACATGTTTAATTGCCATTATGACACGCAGAAGGAAGATGTTTTCCACACAGAGGATTGTTGAGTCTGTCTGAAGCATCACAGGGTCAGTTAAAGTTTCCTTTATTGAACAAAAACAATCCCCGACTCTGTTCTCTGTGGATATTTCTGTCCTGATTCCTGAAGTCACTGTTAGATACATATTAATAAGCAAAGCTTGTTCTCTTGCTGAGGATTAAATCTGAATAAAACCTGCCGAGTTTTTTTCTATTCCAGGATGGTATGGATATAAAGGCTGTAATCTGAGCATCATGATATATTGGGACTCGCTCTAAAAATATTCCGCAGCCTTTAAAGCTGTGCTGCTTTTACACTCGGTTGTACAATGACTAAGCAGAAGAAAATCATGATGGAAAAGATCTGTTTATCAGTTCCAATTCAAAGGTATAATACATTTCACACCCGTTTAATTCCCATAACAAATCCTGGTATCTATCCTCAGGTCATGTGATTTCTTGAAAATAACCACATACTGATCTTAAATTCTGTAAAAAGTTTCTCAATTAAAAAAGTTATAACAAATTAATTCACTTATTCATTCTTTAAGGTGCTTAATCCTAATTAGGGTTGCGGGGAGGCTGGCACCCATCTCAGCCGACTCTGGGTGAGAGCAGGGTACACCCTGAACAGCTCACCATTCAATCACACACACAATATTTCACACTCACTTTGGAACAGCCAATTAGCCTTCTGTGCATGTTTTTGGACTGTGGGAGGAAACTGGAGCACTCAGAGTAAACCCACACATGCACAGAGAGAACATGCAAACACACAGGAATCAAACCCAGGTCTTCTTGTGAGGCAAAAACACACTCCATATTTATACTGCTTATAATAAAGTTATTAATATTTGATATTTAAATTCACCTCTTTGTAGCAGCATGCTGACTGGAGTCGTCTGTGAACAGGGTCAGAGTTGTACTCCATCCTCACCACTGCCGTTACTCTGACATTACACTGTCCCACTCGACCAAATCATTGATGGAAGACTGAATTCTGAAGTACATCAGCGCATCCTAAAGAACAGATCAGGATCTCCCTCCCTAAACTGAATCTCAAGAGAAAGTGGGTCATGCAGCAAGACAATGACCCTGAAGACCTAAATCGTCTCCACCCAAGATCGTTTAAAGAGTATTGTTTAAGTGTTATGTTTCGGAACGGCCGAGTTCAAATCCTGAGCGGAATCCAATAGAAATGTTGTGATAAGTTCATGTGAGGAAACTCACCAACATCTCAGAGTCGAATCGGTTCTGTACGGAGCAGTAGAATCCCTCGGAGTGGATGTGCAGCACTGACCAACATTTAATTACACTGATTACGGCACAAGGGGTCTGAAAACAAAGGTACACATACTTTCACCCCTCACAGAGAAGAGAGAATCATTTCCACTCAATAAATACTTTTCAAAAAAAGTGTAATATTTTTGTTCCATCTGATTAATTGGGTTCCTCTTTATCTACTTTTAGGACCTGTGTGAAAATCTGATGTTTTAAATCCTATTTATGTAGAAATTACATTTTACGGCATTTTGTAGATGCTCTTATCCAGACCGACTTGCAAATATTTTTATACAACTGAGCAATTGAGGGTTAAGGGCCTCGCTCAAGGGCCCAACAGTGGTGATAGTGGGGATCGAACCGCTGACCTTCGGGTCAGTAACCCAAGAAAACAAGAGAAAAGAAAGACATGGTAAAAAAAACTTAAAGAAAACAACAAAACGGCGGTGACTGTCCCATGGTTTTTGTCCTATTGGTTGGTTCCCGCTGCTCCTGTTAAGTTTTTATCCTGTACCGTCCCAATCACGTGATTAACAGTAAAGTTGACTTCGATCCCGCGGGAATGCTGTGACCCGTGGGATTCCTGAAAACAATGCCAGCATCTACAGTGTGGTAGTAAAAATCAATAAAAATGTGGTACACAGTGTTTTGAGGAACTAAAGAGTTTGAGAATAATCAGCCCTTAATATACCACAGGAACGGTTACAAATATCACACGTGGCAACCCACAAAATGGTCATGACCGTTTAACACATGGTGAAATACAGCAGCCCGTAACCATGGAGGAGGACACGAGGTCATTCATGTGGGGGAAAAATATTTTGTGCTGCAATAACAAAAAAAAAAACAAAAAATCCAAGAGTGCTAAAATCAGCAGGTTTCACAAAGCATTCTTTTAACCAACACCACTAAACAACCTACTTTTTTAAATTCTCAAGATCTTGAACTTTCTGTTCTGCAGGTACCCACATTAGAACAAGAACCTAAACGATTACAGGAAGTACGACTCAAGAACTACATTCAGCCCGGGTTCATTTAATGGGGGCGTGAACACGAGAGTTGTGAAACTTGAAGAACCGCTTGAACTTGTTTATCTCCATCACACCTCAGGAAACAATACAGGTTCTACACTCAGTGATGGTCTTCAGAACATTCCACACATTCCATTTAATACACCTCGGTCTTGTTCTACTGCTTGTTCCCATGTTTGTAAAACCAGACAGGACTGTAATCAAACATCAGCATATGTTCAGGTACTTGGGGAGACTTTTCCAGAGCATAGTGAATACAGTTTCTTTTTGCTTAGACAAATCTCAATACTCATGGTACCTGCCCAGTCGTGTTAACTGGAGAAATGGGCCATGATGCCTCAGGACATTTCAGTCCACAACATCACAGAAGGAGGAATCACAAAGGGCCATAGCTGGCTGAACCAATAAAAAAATGATTGAAGACTGATGGTCCAGCCCTGTCCTCTAAATGTGTTCAGCCTCATATCAAAACCACCAGAACCCATTAGATGGGCACTAGGAACCGATTCATATAATCAGTGGTGGGTGACTCAGTGCTGTACTCCAGGATCAGGGTAATCCCACATTAGCGTACACTGGCTAAACATAATAAGGACGTGTATAAAGTACATAACTATATAAATGGGTTTATTTATTTAAAAAAAAAAAACAATACAAATTTTGCAGTGGTGGCTCAGTGGTAAAACCTTCGTCTTACTGATCCGAAGGTTGGGTGTTCAAGCCCCAATACCACGTGGCTATTGCTGGGCACTTGCGCAAGGCACTTAACCGTCATTTGCTCAGTTGTGTGAAAATGTTATGCAAGTCGCTCTGGATAAGGGCATTTTTTTACACCTCCGTTAAGGGATTGAAAATAAAATCTATTCATGCATGTATTTATTCAGGCACTACACTACACTGCAGGTAATTTATATATAATTTGCAGTGAAGTGGCGGCTCAGGCGGTTAAGGCTCTGGCTTACTAATCAGGGGTTCCAAGTACCAGTAGCTCCAACATGCCACCGTTGGTCCCTTGAGCAAGGCCCTTAACCCTCAAGTGCCCAGATGTATAAAAAAAATCTTCTGGAGAACGGCATCTGCCAAATGCCATAAATGGAAATATAATTTAAAAGCAATTTACAGACAACCATCTTGTGTATATGAAACCTATTGTTAAATTTGGTCAAAAATTATATTTAATATTACACTTTAAGCAACATATAGGCACCCCCCCACCCCCACTCCCCAAAGTCGCTACTGTAGCAGCCAAAAAAAAAAAAAAAAAAAACATTTAGATTTATTAAACTCTTCGGTGCAAACTTCCTCTAAAATAACTGGTACAGTGCAGACACAACAAAGTTAACAATACTGCCCTCAGGAGGATGGGATAAACATCACTGTACATCACTACACCACCACCACATACAGGTTTTAACAAGATCTGAATATTCCTAACACTACTGTCTCTGAACACCCAGACGTTAAAACAATACCACCGATTAGCTCAGTGTTTTATACGATTATAACTTACTCATCTACCTGCAGCAAGCTAACAGTCCTGCCTTCAACAACAATCAATAACTACTAGTCAATATAAACAATTTACCAGTAATAAACAGTACCACAGCAACCCTGAAGTCCATTAGACATCAAACATTCATTTAGTGCTGGAAGGAATACAACTTACTTTTAACAAATCTTACGTAAATAAAATGATTACTGAACCTTTAAATTTCACTATCAGCAGTATTCTGAACATAAAAACCTCATGACTTTTTAAACTTAAATGTAGATGTGTTTAATAACGAGCAATGCGTTTTAGATGGGTATGCTCACATACACCAATTTTATTAGAAATATAATTTCTTGCAAACAAAGGTTTTGTTAATTCCATTTCTGTAAAAGTACAAGTACAGCTTTATACATCTTAAAATTAGTTCAAGGTTATCCAAGTCATAAACATAAGAAAAATATAAATAACGTACCAGTAACTTAGCTACAATTTAGCTATGTGATAGCTAAATTACATTTTTTTTAGTATTTTTGTATAAATCAAGTCTTGGCAAATACATTATCATCAAGTGGAGGTATATATGAAGCCGTACAGTAAAAATCCACTTACCTGTTCATCCCAAAGAGGAGAACGACTGAAGAAATCCTCACCTCATGTTCTACAATCAGAACCTTTAACTTCTAACTCGTTACAGGAAACAAGGGAATTTCAGCTCACTTGAAGGAAAACACACCTGAATACAAAGAAAATCACACCCAAGTATCCCATCATCCCTTCCTCATCCAGACTAAATGAAAATGAGGAAAGAGTGACTCACATTAAGTGACTGTTCTTTAGATCACATCCATCTCTACTACATCGTAGATTTGTAACAGCATGGATTTAACTATTTTAGGTAATTTAAAACCTTTTAGACTACTGGACTGTATGAACCTTATGTCGTGGGGGTTAGAAAAAATAAAATAAAAACCAAACACCACACAAGATGAGACTTTTAAAGGGTGAATTTCTTTCAGGATATCACCGCAACGTTTTCCTTGTCTTTGATTCTTAATCATTTATTTTTATTAAAATCCATTCACAGCCTGTTCTTTCAAAACTTAAAAAAAAAAAAAAATCATTGTTTCCAGTTTGTAAAGATTTCCCATGGTGCCTCAGTGCATTAAAACCTGATAAAGATCCTTACTGCCTTACTTCCTAAGAACAATAAAAAGTACCTTATCTCAGTATTAAAATCATAAAGTGCACAGCTTAAGAGTTAAATCAAATCATATAAGTTTCCATGCATTTCAATGCAAAAACTGATTTCTGACAAACCATGTTAAAATTCATGAACAAGTTTACTTTTACTTAATTTTGTTATTCTTTTCTTAATGCCCTACATAGTGCATGCTTACAGTATGAACCGATTCGGTCTTATGTTTACCAAATCACAAAAACCTGAATAACATTAAATCCATACAAATCATGTTACTTTTCAAATTTACATCTAGTCCCTTCACTGTCTCACAAAAATCTTTTTTTAGCTACAATTCAAAGTGTGAAAACGTGTTAAAAAAAAGAAAAGAAAAAAAAAAGCACATCTAAAACTTCAAATTGGACAAAACCTCACTTGCAGGATCAACACTCAGAAATCTATACACCTCACCATGAAGCTATAATTCGTAAATTAAAATTGCAGGTTAAACTAGTGTTTTTGCTAGAACAGTCACACACACTATCCCTGTGGAGAAAAAAATAAATACTCTACACTTGCTATCTAAAGCAACATAACATTTGGATGCTGGCTACTGGTTTCAAAAAGGCCATCCTTAAAAATTAGCCACAAAAAAGTACAAAAATAGACAATTTTACAAGAAAAACATGCATCATCCATGGATGGACGAGGACGTCTAAAAGGTAATTCAATTCCTCCAATGGCTCAGACCAAATTTAGACATGTGCTGATAATCCATTAACGACTACCATATTTGGAATGTAGAAAGATGCAGTATTAATTAGCCCAATGATAAGCTGGCACTGACGAGCCGCGGGTTTGGGGAAAATTATGAATTAATTAAAACAGCCTAAAGTTGTTTTCCCAAATTGGGATTTTTTTTTATATTAATAAAAATACCTTGGATACATCAGCACATGCATAACCACATTACATTTTCAAGTGTTGCTTTTCAGTGCATGGGTAAAGTTTACAACATGAAAAATGCATTAAGAAATACAGAGTATAAACACATGGCAACCCCAGAAACACTTTATTACAACATGTCTATTTAATAAATCAAAGCAGAGACATTCACAGACAATGATGCAGACAAACAGCAGGGAAAGGGCCAATGAAAACAAAAGCTCCCTATAAAAACAACGTCTAACAATTTACACATTACAATCGTCAAAACGTTTACTTTTTTGGTGAAGGACCGAGCAGGCAAAAGTTACTTTAATGCCAAAAAGGCTGAACTTACTTTTCTTCTTCCAATTACGCAGATCAAATAAAATGTAAAAAATAAAAATAAGCTGCTGGGAATTAAGAGTGAGTAAGTAAATATACGTTTAAACAGAGCAGTACTGGAGCGCTGCGAGTCCAAGTCCAGTCGTCTTGGTGATGGAGGGACGAAGAGCCGATGGATGAGTGAAGTGCTCGGGTCGCTTCCTCCTCCTCCTCCACGTTTTCTTCCATTCAGCTGAAATGTGTCAGAAACGGAGGTGGCAGTTTGGTTTGGGAATTCAAACCCATACACACACAAGAATGAGTTACACCAACACGTTCAAGTTCAGAAAACATCTTCAAATTTACCTACAGTTACAGTCACAAGTTTACACACCCTCACCGAGGACAGGAACGCCAGGGCGATATCAGACCTTAGTGATTTGATCTTTTCTTTTACTAGAGCAGAATGACTTGAACTTTCTCTTTTATAGGAAAGACAAACCAGGTGCACAAGTTCTGAATTATTTTGGGTTTCATGAGAGCAAAAAAAATGTTTAATTCTCAGCTTATCATAGGGTTCCATTCCTACATGTTGGTTTTAGAAAAGCTAAAATAGTTACAACTGTGCACAAAACCATTCTTTTTATTCAAGAAAAATACTGAACAGTTCTGCCCCAGAAAAACAGTTAAAAAAATTTATATATATATATATATGTATACACTGCCATGACATTCACGATGGGCGTGTGTAAACTTCTGGTCTGTGTAAAGCTGTACATCACATTCAAACAAACAATTTAGACAGACTTATTCTTCACTGTTCAAGATTAAATGTACATTACACACATTACAAAAATCAAAAACAAACCAGTGACTTTGGGCAAATTTCAGGCTTAAAAATATATGTATATTCATATCAATAACATAACTGCAATTAGCAGACAAAAATGAGCACCACTACTTCTATTTAACACTTCTATAGAGTGTGGAAACTTTAGGCTTATTCCTGCAAATAAATTGTTAAATCCTGTCATTACACAGCAGAGGGTCAAAGATTTTAACTGGAAATGACTGGGACTTTTAGGAACTTCAAGTAAAATAAACAATCCTATATTACCAAAAGCTCTTCTCTGAAAATAAACTTAATCATATTTATATTCAGTGGATTGGATTATACCAACTTATCCATTCTATATATAAATAAACCTCAATGAAGCTGCTTCATCTTCTGAATTATTATACAAGTAATCAATAAGGAAACTTTCTGTAAAATGTCCTGATTATGGCACACACCTTTATAATTTATGACTGTCAAAGAAGTGAGTGTAAAATACAGAATAATAATAAAACACTTGAGATTCAGACAGCAGAATAAGAGACAACAGGGCTGGACAAGTAAACATGAGGGTTAAATTCCCGTCTAATCATTTTGGTTGGTTATTGGCTCAATTAATAACCAACTTTTAAAATCTTATAATAATTCTTAGCGTAGTCATACACTATTATATGACATAACCAATTAAACTACCTAGTATGGTCTTTATATCTGAATAACGGTTTACACATAGGGAGCATAACTGAAGCTCACACTTCAACTTATAGACAAAACCTTGTTACTCTGCAAACCCTGTGATTTTAACAGGGGTGTGTACATCTTTATATCCTTTGTAAGTATTTGTCCAGCCCTGTAATAAGAAGATAGATGCTAAAAATAAACACAACAAAAACCCTAAAAACAATAGATCAGATCAGCTCCTTCCACCAGAGAAACCCATATTATGCTTTCGATAAAACAAATATTCTATTTTTAGTTAGAATTTATACAACTACACCTACATATCTTGCAATAAATGAAAAACAAAACAGAAAGAACACAGAGCTCAAGGCATGGGCCGATATATCTTCACATGAATAAAAATGTCCTCTTAATAATTTTTTTAGGTTAAGTTATATAAAAATAGAATTTTATATATTGAATTATCGGCACATGCATTGTTGAGTGTACACAAAGGGCACAAAGCAGGTAAAAACTTCTAAAGGAAAGCAGTTCATAATACAACAATAATAAAAAATTACTTTAAGTTCTTGTAATCCATTTCATTCATTAAAGCCAGATAGTTAGAATTTTATTTTAAGTCGCTCAGTTGCAGTTGAAATACTTTGAAATGGACCAACAAACTAGTAAATGCCTCCCTTTACAGTTCTCATATTAAGCTAAATATCTTCAGTAATTTCTCTGTAACATCATTTGCAGCAGCATTTATAACACAAATGTATTTAAAACTTAAACTTTACACTTTGAATTTATCAACAATGTTGGCTTTGAATAATCAACATGTACGCTGAGATGTACGCAGTAACTCAGAATAAATAAAACATTTTATCTTCCTGCCTATTGACAGTGTACAATAAACTGAGTTCATATCTAATTGTAGGTAAATGTGACAGGCAGTAATGTATCTTTGTACTTCTGCATGTAGAATGTACACTGAGTACAGAGTTGAACCTTACGCAAGATAAACATTTAAACTTAAGCAAGATTTAACCTCCGAGAGGCGCCGTCACATGAAACACATCAGAATTAACTAACATTGTAGGGAAACAGAAAAACGCAGGCTCTTTCACTCTAAAGATTATTCGGATGAACATTAAATTCAGACAAAATGTTTTAAAACTAATTTAATGCTCAGATTTAAACGGTCGACAATAAGGAACACCCTGAAATGTGATGCACCCAAGCAGAGTTGTGGTCTGCACCCCATAGTTACATTACATGACTACACCGTACCTATGGCAAAGACTCTACACAGAACAAAACACAGATAAATAAATAAAATAAAAATAAATTCGTTAATTGCACTCAGCCTGAAATGGCATCGAGCAAGTTCTACACAGCCAATTCATATTGTACAAACATTTCCTGCAGTAGGAAAGTAACCAACTGGAATTTTCATGTGCTACCTTCCTTAAAATGGCATTTTTAACCTCGGAACATGGCAACTGGGCAATATATCATTTATAAGAGTTTGTAGTTGGAAAGCTATGGCAAAGTACAACATATGAAAAAAGACAAAATCAAAATGAATTTAATTCTATATTGACTTTTTAGCAATTATGATAATCACTATCTAGTAAAGGTCTATTATCTATTTAGTAAAGGTCCTGTTTCAGTATTACACATTTCAGATTATGATGGTTAACTTTATAGATAAATATTATTTGAAAGATGGAAAACTTTAAACTTTGACACCCCAATTCTTTCACTAAAACTTTCTTCAACACTGATCAAACGACGGATTAATTACACCTGATCTTGGAGAACCACATTTGAAATGAGAAAACAGAATACGAGGTAACTTGTGATAGGTACATTGTACATCCTGCTATGTTTTACAACAAACTGGCGAAAGCATTTTCATCTCACCCTTCAGTAATTATCAGAAGTAACAGACCGATAATGACCGAATCCTCACAAAACTATTGCACACTGAATAGAATTGATTTCATTCTACATGAAAGTAGTAACAGAAACTCTATTGTAGCTTTACACTCAAACTGACAAAATCATATTAAACCGACTTCATTTAACATTTAAGTGAAAAAAAAACACGATATTAAACTACAAAACGTCAAAAAGAAAAACTGTTGCAGTTAACATTTATAAACACATGTTCTCTGAAAAGGTCGAAAAATGTACTTCAAGTCAATATGGACCTCACGGATTGTTTGTGGACATTTTACTAAAACTTGAACTCAGTGAAAGAAGTTTTTTGCCTACAGTACATACATTATTCTCTAATAAACATAAATGCAAAGTTAAAATCACCACAGCAAAACTCCACTGCAGGAACATACATCACATCTAAAGACCCTGGCAGCTCAACTTTAGATCTAACTAGAACATCAGCATGGCTGACTTTAATAAGTGCACTACATCAGTTACCCTCATCTTCACATTAGCAAGTGACGCCACTACAAATAAGTGTTCAGCTGTCCAAGCTGCAACTCTACTAAAAAGGGCAAATGCAACTTGGTGTAATAATTCTAATTATCGTTTGGGTTCTTTCAAATTTAATAACAAGTACATAAAACAATGCAGGAGCGAACATTCCAGCTGCTAAAATTAACACAACCTCGCCTTAAGCTCCGTGATAAGTAAATAAATAGAGTGAATTATGTTTACGGGAAAATTTAACATTAGCCAGATATTTCAGGGTAGTTGTGGAATGTATTAAAATAAAAAATAGTTATTCACAAAAAAATTTATAAATGAAATAAAATAAAATAAAAATATTGGAACTGTCACTTCCTAATGTGAAGAGGCAAAAAAAAGTGTCATTATTTTAATGTCAACAGCTAGGCCTCCAAGATTACTTCAAATATCCAAAAATTAACCAGTAATACTTTTTTCTGGACAATTTAGGAAAACATTATTTCAAAACTGCCACAGACACTAATTCACTAACAAACACCATGAAAATCACTATTACACCAAAAAGTGTCCTAATGTTCATCTAATATGTTGGCAAGGGAATGTTATACGACAATTTCACATTTTTATCATGACAATTATTATCAAAAAAACGTGCATAATGCTACAACTTTGGGAAAATTTATGTCTGTAAGAAAACATCAGAACTCTGTTCTGTAAAATGTTTAAGGCAGAACATTTTTATAAGTCTATAAGAGCATAAAGCCAGTTTGATGCACCAATTCAACAACAACATGATCAATACAGCAGTTAATAGTAGCTTTAATAGATTCATCTAAAGATCTGAGAGCAAAACATTCAAACCACAAACTCACGTATATTTCATCTACACAAACATCATGATCCTTCATCCATCACTGACCTGTTAGAGTAAACATGTAGTCAGTACATTTTACTACTGCAACTTTATCCGATTGGTACAACAGAAAACACTCATCAGTACACACATGCTTTCTGACAGATTACAGAACATTTACTGGTCAGTATTAAATAACTCAAGCGTCCTAAAGTTCTTAAGTACAGAAATTTAAAGTACATGATTTTCCCATCACAACATTAACACAGTGTGTATTAGATTATCTATAAACATCAGCACTCTGGATCAATTCATCCAACTTGAACTGTTTAAACCTTTCACATGCCTAATTTCACCTACAGGTGAAACTACATCAGATACCTTATTATCTTTACTGAAACACCTATAATCTCTAAGCTAAGCGTTACTGACGCTTTTATAACGATTACGGAGGAAACTGAACAAAAGACAAATAGAAAAGGTTCTATTGGAATGAAGAAAAGTAGGTAGTAGGTAATGTGGTAGTGTTTAGGTTTCAGATAAAAATCTGCCTGAACAAAATGATTATTCCATAAATAAGTAATAAATAAATCATTGAGAATTAGAACGCTATTATTGATGTTGGAGTTCAGAAAATTCTAGATCACTATGTCTCAAACTTGTTAAACTGGCTCCTTACACTCAGGAATAGATTTAATGATCATATACTACACCATCAATGAAATAGTATTTCTGCACACACTTCACCTCGTTTCTAAACATCCCATAAATCCGTATCACTAAGTACACTCTCCACACACACTAATTATCAGGTACGAGATTAATACTCTAGTCTACAGAACACTACAATTCAACACATCCTTACTTATAAAAATACACTCCAGAACCCAAATCGGGTTTCATCCTGACAAATTACAGCTGATTTGTATTTGATATACAGTTTAAAAGCCAACATTCACAATAATCTTCCTGTAGTCTGCACCTCCATGTAATTTTTTAATTTAAGGTTTATAAACGCAGGAGCTCGTGTTAATCCTGCACATGTACAACACAAACACCCCTTAACATGAAATCAGTTCAAAACCAAATCAAGAACCAATCAAATTTCAGCATGGAATGAACAAGAAACAAACAAAGCAAAAAAGTCTGAGTGATGAAAATAAAAAGTGTGTGAGTGTGTACTTACCACGCAGTGACCTACCTGACGCATCCCGTCGCGGTGCATCACAGCTGCCTTTAAAAAGTTGAATTAAGAAATAAGTAAAGAAATGATAAACACACATTAGTGATTAAAACACACACCTCTCGGTCCTAGCGATGGCGGTATTCCCTCTCTCGGTCACGGTCTCTGTCTCGTTCGCGATCCCTCTCGCGATGGCGGTCTCGTTCACGGCTCCGCTCCCGGTAGTAGTCTTCGTGACGGTCACGGCTGCGTGATTTGTGACGCCGGCTCTTCTCACGAGACCGACTGTGGTCCCGATCCCGAGATCGCTCCCGTCTGCTGAGAGAGAGAGAGAAGAGCCCGTGAGAGGACGGGACGGGACGAGTGTAGCGAGGAGAAACGAGGGCAGGTGAGCAGCGTACCTGGAACTAGAGCCGTAAGATTTGGACTCGATGCCGTGGAGGCAGTCCTGCAGAGAGCTGATCAACACTTTACAGCGATCATCAGCTGAGACTTTCGACTGCTTTATTAACGAGATCGCAGTCACCAGCGTCTCGATCGCACTGCCGTAATCTCCTGAAACACACACACAGACGGGTGAGGCGTGCGTCCATGTGAATAAACTCTCCACCATCATAATTCGGGTGTGTGTATGTGTGTTTACCTGCACTTGCATCTGACACAGCTCTGGAGATAGCGCTGCTGGAGATAGCTCTGTTTCTGTTCATTATCTCCTCAAACTCCGCCTCACTCAGAGGGGCGCGAGCCGCATCCATATCCCTGAGAGCGTGGGTGTGTATGACAAATCAAACGGAACATTTATACCTGATGCTCGAGATCCCAACATTTAAACACTTTACTCGGTTTGAATTTGTTACCTGCCCGGGCCGTAATCGCGGTCATAAGGAGGAGGACGTCCATACGGGTCGTTAGGGGGTGGAGCTCTATCCGGCACTGCCATGTTACTGTTTCCAGGTGGTGGGAAGAAAGCAGGGTTCACGTGAGGGGCAGGTGGTGGGCCTCCAGGAGGGGGACCGCGCATGTGGGGGGGTGGAGCTAAGGCCAAAGGAGGGCCAATAGGACCAGGTGGACGAGGTGGGAAAGGACCAGGAGGAGGTGGACCTTGCTGCGGTGGGGGTGGGCCAGGAGGTGGGCCATAACCTGGAGGAGGCGGTCCAGGAGGTAATGGCCCGAGAGGTGGCTGGCCAAACTGACCGGGAAACAGGACTGGTGGTGGTGGGCGGTCACCTCTATTAGGAGGGCCGCCCAGGGGAGGGGCTAAGCCTTGGCCTGGAGGTGGGGGGCCAGAAGGACCTGGTGGTCCAGGTGGACCTGGAGGTGGGCGAGGAGGACCCTGTAAACCACCTGAAGAAATAAAGAAAAAAATGATGTATTGTTTATTAGCATCACTACTTTCATATGTACAAAAATAGTAACACTAACACAGAAATCAGTGAGAGTGTAATACCAGGGAAGTTCGGAGGGGGCGCTCCAGGTCCAACGGGTCCAGGAAAGCGATCCCCGCCTGGCCCTGAGGGACCTGGAAAACGCCCTCGACCCCTGCCCAGGGGAAAACCACCACGGGGACTCACACCTGGAGGTCCAGCCTTTCCTTCCCCTGACATCTGCCCCGACTGGTTGCCTAAAAAACCCCATTAACATCGTTCCGTAAACGAGCACAAACACCAATCATCACTTACACAGTACCACTAACACCACAGTTGCCATTATTACATTATTACTACATTATTATATATTACTTTATTAATACTATTATAATGGGGAATCGATTCCAAACTTAAAAGCTTGCTTGCATCATATAAGTCTGAGCACATCAAAACACAGTCTAGTTATTAAAAACTTTCATAATAAAAAAACAAAAAATAGGAAAAAGAAACAAGCAATAAACCCTCAACAGGGGGCCACATGGAAAACGTGCCATGCGACTCTCAGAGAAGAGACTAAACAAAGAAGAGTGCACTTAAATACTCCGATATATACACCACAGGGTCACGTATATGAGCAGGTGGCTCAGTGGTCGAGGATGTCATGTATGTGCAGATGAGCCTAGTTTAATTTTACTCTCAAGTTCACTAACTTAATTTTTACTTTAACTTTAATTTCGTTGTTTAACTTTTCCCCATCTTGAAGCAGTTTTAGTTATTTTATTTAGATTTTCTTTGAACATTAACTTTTCTCCACTCCAAACCCAGAGGGAATCATCCTGCTAGCATCCACAAGTCTCCAGCTAAGGTTTGTTTTTAGCATCATGGCTACTTTCCAGCTTGTTCAGTGTGTTGAGTGCAGGATGTTTTGTAATTCTCCCTCCGTCATTAGCGATAATTTTATCTGTGAT
>JAOUQZ010000014.1:17087709-17099125 GCA_028564935.1 Neosilurus hyrtlii | reverse complement strand
GCTGAAAAAGGTAGGTTTTCAGCCGTTGTATGAAGATACCCAGTGACTCAGCTGTCCGAACATCCAGAGGAAGTTCACTTCACCACCTTGGAGCCACAACAGAGAAGAGTTTAGATGCATTTCTCCCTTGACCCTTGGTAGAAGGAGGGACCAGTCGAGCAGTGTTAGAGTATCTGAGAGAACGCAGCGCTGTGCGGGGTGTGATAAGTGCTTTGAGGTAAAAGGGTGCAGGTCCATTTTTGGCCTTGTAGGCCAGCATTAGTGTTTTGAATTTACACAGCACACAGCACCTGCCCACTGAGTTTTGACTGATGTTATACTTAGTCTATGTTCTAGTGAACTAGTTTACTAGTTACTTTAAAGCACTACTGTAAGTCACTCTGGATAAATGCTGTAAATGTAAATGTCAATATATTTTCATGAAGACCCTGTCCCCACAAAAAAAGTTGCATCTTTTCTTCAGGAAAAGAATATCATCAGTATCAGAATCAGAATACTTTACTGATCCTGGAGAAAACTGTGTGTGGTGGTAATAGTGGTCAGACGAATGCTGCTTATGAATGTTAAAGTTCATTACAGCAGAACAACACAGAGTGTAAGATACCTCCACCAGGCAGAATTGGGTTATTATAACTTGACACAGTTATAATGAAATGTCTCCCCCCTTGTGGGTGTCAGATGAACATTTTCCCCAATGTTAAATGTTTCCCAATACGATGCCATGCATGGATCACCTCCAAAATTTACTGGGTTCTTTCCAGACCCAAACCTCACCCCTCCATCAAGTTTAATGAAAATGAGATCAGTAGTTTTGCATAATTTTGCTAACAGACGAACAAACAAACAGAAACTGGTGAAAACATAACCTCCCCTGGCAAGCGACAGGGGTAATATCCACTCAGACCTGGCAGTGTAAAAATCTTTTTATGAGTTGTATTTTCTCAGACAGAGCAAAAAAAAGCACACCTTTTTATAGAGACAGCAATGTTGTTGTTTTTTTTTTCCTGAGTTGGAAATGGCATTATCACAACATGGAAAATTAGGGTTTATTAGGTACAGTGAATGCAGCATATGGGTCCTTCTTCGGGGAGCTGCCTGAAAGCTTCCGAACCCCCTTGGCTCCTGTCTTTTATGATTAAAATTAATCCTGTTTTAGAAACAACAGATCAACAATGATGTTTTCTGTTTAATGAGAACATGAACGTGTCTTATTTCTTTAATCTCATTGTTCCCGAGCTCCTTTACCTTCTAAATGAAGTGAGGAAGACAGAGAGGTAAAGGAACTTCCTAACGCTGCGGTCCTTGCTGGGTTTCTGGGTCACAGGATTAAGGGTGTATAGGAAGGAGGATTTCAAGAATTCTCGCTGTAACAGCTGCAACTGACATCATGAATGATTCATGTGTTCATCAGACAGGAATACGCCGTTATCTCTGACATGCTGAAAGAAAAAAGCGAGAGCAAGAGCGGGTGGATATACAATCATAACTCAGGAAACATCAACAAACTTCGCAACGGCACTGACATTTCAGAACAAAAGCGGCGTTGTGGGCCATTAATCCTCCCCGAGCTGCGAATGCAAATTCTCGCTTTTACCATTTACAATCAGAGCACATTGATATTTAAATCAATGAAGCACTGAAATGGATTCTGTCTTATCACAAAGCTTTGTTCCACTCTGTGTGTGTGTGTGTGTGTGAGTGTGTGTGAGAGAGAGGGGGGGGAGAAGAAACAAGCATCAGGAGAAAATAAATGGCACTTTTCAACACACTCTTCGACAGACGTATCAGAGTAATGCGAGTTGTGTGTGTGTGTGTGAAAGGTCAAAAGCTCCACAGCAGCAGTCAGATCTCAACAGCTCTGCAGAGTTCATTCATCAATGCTGAGGCACCAGCAGGAGCCAACAGAACCACCACCACCACCGCCACCACCACCACACACACACACACACACACACACACACACACACACATTTAGGTAAAATGCAGCATCTCATCGATTTCTCCTGAACAGAAACCATTTATAAACACAATGAGACACTCCTATTATAAACACACACTTATTAAAATGCGCTGGTGTGATTTAGATCTTCGAGACACTACAAATTTGGGTGAGTAGCAATTATCTAAAGGTTACGGGAAAATAAATGAAGTCTATTCTTCACGGAGGAAACCAGCATTTCATACATAATGATATTGATTTAGAGTTGAAGCGTTTTACATGAACTGTATGTGTGTATATATATATATATATATATATATATAATAGGCGTTCCCAGTGTCTGCGGCAAGTTGGACTTGGCCACAGAGGTTCAGCCAGTAGTCGTTGGCACACCTGCGGGCAGTCTGCTGGGCTGTGCTCCTTGCAGCTCTGAGAGCGCCAAGTGGCACTGGGCGTCTTCTTGTAGGTGCTTTCCTCTTGGCTTCGGTCACTGGCTCCATTTCATCCCAGTGTGCCTAGAACCAGTCAGTGTTCTTCAGCTCCCTCTTCCCGAAGACAGTGATAGCCAAGGTGTAAATGGCATCTCTGAGGTGTGACCACTTGGTGGTGACAGTGCTTATGTGCCCGTTGAAGTTTTCCATCGCCTCTTCAAAAGTTGCCGCCAACTGCTCTACTTTGTCAGGGTTTGAGGTGCAGCAGGTGTTGACGCGTGGTCGACACTTTGACTTGGAGTGGAGAAGTTTCTTCGGCAGCAGTCTTACTTCGTTGGCAATAATGGAGTGGTCTGCATCGCAGTCTGCGCTGTGGAAGCTGCGAGTAAGGAGGATGCTACTAAGGTCTCTGTGACTGGTGATAACATGGTTGAGCTGGTGCCAGTGACAGGACCAAGGGTGTCTCCAGGAGACCTTGCAGATCAACTTGCACTGGAAGTATGTGTTGGCCACACACAGTCCATGGTAGCAGCATAGCTCCAGGAGCCTCTGACCATTCTCGTTTATCTTGCCTATGCTGTGACCTCCTGGGCACGTCGACCAGGCTGTGCTGTCAGCTCCCATTCTGGCACCCAGTCAACAAGCAGTAACAGGCCTTCACCGGTTAGTATTCTGGATTCTGCATCATCCCGAGCCTGGTAAAACTGGTACTTGGCCGCTGACGTGGAACATAGGGTAGGGGCGTAGACGCTGAAGAGCTTGACTGGGCCAGAAGATGTTATTTATTTATTTATTTGTTTTTTTTTAAACCTGTCCTGTCCAGCATAATAGCAATCTGAATGGCAGTCTGGTTGCTGTGTTGTGCCAAACAAATTTGCTTTTCCAACAGGAGGTTTATGGGTATAAGGCTACTTTTGATAATCTGATTTTTTATTTATTTGTTTGTTTCTTTGTTTATTTATTTGTTTAGTTTTTTTTCTGTTGAATTGTGTTATGGAATCTATATAATCTTGCTGGACCCAACTGGAAGGGACAGAAAAAGAAGGAAGACAGCAAAAAGAAGCAAAAAGGAAAGCATAAAGAAGAAAGAGGAGACAAAAACACTATAGATATAAATCAACGACCCATCAAACCAAACTATCACAAGACAACAAACTGCTACACTTGTATATAAATACACCAGCAAATTTCCTGCGGCTTTTACAGAAAAACAGAGCTGACATTAATCAAGAGTAGGGCCAAAAGACAGGTGGAGGGGCAGCATTCTCTCCGATCCACCAGTAGGAGTTTGATGGTTGCAGTTCTTCACAGCAAAGCTGACACCATGGGTCTTCCTGAGACCGACCAGAAGAAGGTGTAGTTCGTCTGTCTGATGAAACTGCTGCCAGCCAGTCGAGTCTCCTGGAGACAGGCAATCTCAATGTTCAACCTAATGAACTCCCTGTCGATGACGGTGTCTTGTGTAAGTCGTCAATCTGCTGAAGTTCCTCAGTGAGTCCAGGACACATGTTGCAGATGTTCCAGCTTGCAGAATGAAAAGCTGGAGTCTTCTGTGTTCTTCTTGCCTGGTGCGAATTTTCAGCTTCCTTATTGAATTGTCCTCTAAGCTCCATGCACCCAGTGGAGCAGGCAAGCTGTGGCGGTGCATGTTTGGGGTGTCACGGAGCGGGGTAGTACCTCTGACAGGGGAAAACGCCGCATACTTCAGGATGGTTCTGTTATGGTTTGAACTTTAATGAACTACCAGGATCCAAAAGCATACCCGAAGACACAAGGGAGGTTAAAATATTTATTAAACAGAAATCGGACAGTGGAGGGAATCAGGGACCCAGAGGGGTGAGCTCGCTGGTTGAGCAATCCGGAAGAGAGCGTATCCTGTGTCGCAGAGATGGGGCGGAAGCACTGAGCGAGTAGTCCGGAAGAGAGTGTATCCCTTGTCGCAAAGATGGGGCGGAAGCGCTGGGGCTCGAGGAGGTACGCGTAGGCAGCGAGAATACTCTGGCGCCGGAGATGCCTCCTCGCGGGGTTTAAATGCTGACGGTGATTGCCGGGGATCTGGAGCCCTGTGCAGGAGTGGGTGGAGCCGGTGCTGGTGGGAGCCGCCCCATCTTTGAAAACAACATGCACAAAACACACGCAGGAAAACAAAGACCACACAACCCGAACAAGGATGCCAATACCACAGATTCATCTGCTTTGGTCCCCACCTGGCATCCAGAACTCAACTGAGGCTCCTAGTAGCTGTTTGCATACAACAGCGGCCACACCCCAGGCAATGGCTTCCACTGGCCGGCGAAACCTGGTGAGGGTAGCCAAAGGGTCTCAAACCCTCAGTGAGTTAGGGCTTGCCTACCTACACATGTAAAGACTGAAACCAGTGGACTCTGCAGAGGAAACCTATCAGAGGTTCAACGGAGAGGAAGGCAGGAACAGCAATGCACTGTGGAATGCAGAGAGCAAGATGAGGCACGAAGGACATCATGGTCATCCACTGCAGCCGAGCTGGTAAGAACAGTATTGGTACAAGGAACATAAGCACAACAAAAAGAACAGTGAAACAACATTCATTCATCCATTCATTCATTTGCTGAACAGCTTAAATGCACAAGTGTCGCTAGAGGCTGGAGCCCAGCTCAGCCGTCTCTGGGTGAGGGCGGGTACACCCTGAACAGCTCGCCAATCCATTGCAGGGCAACACACAACCATTCACATTCACACCAAGGGTCTACACCACCTACTGTGGATGTTTTTGGACTGTGGGAAGAAACCGTAGTACCTGAAGGAAACCCATACAAGTACACTCCACACAGTAACGCCCTCACCTAGCTCAGGATTCGAACCCAGGTCCTTCTTGCTGTGAAATGAATGTGCCAAACACTACATCACCACTACAAACAATATGTAATGTTTTTTTCCCCCTACATTTTATACATCAAAGCTTTGTTCAGGCATCTGATTAGAATGCCTCCTGAACGCCATGTAGCTAACGGCATCTGTTTGCATACTACACGGAAATGTAAGTAAACCACACTCTGTAAAGTTGTTCTAGTAAAATCAACATAGAAACACAAGAAAAACAGCTTTTTTTTAAGCCTATTTAAGCATGATAATGATCACGACACCTGCTCCAAGTGACCTTGACAAAACTGTAAACATCCGTGCATTGATTTAGGCATTATCCACAGGGGATAATGGTTTTAACACCCTGAAAGTGGACCAATCAGATCATGGCATTCCTGTTATAATGTATACTAATCATGGAAATATTGAAATTCTCTGTAACTTAACATTTGATTCAATGTAAGACATTAAATTGAACTATAAGTAGATAAACATATAAGAAAAAAGTATGTTTGATTCTTTAATAAGTAATGAATAAATTAACTAATACCCAAATTGGTGTGGCGCAGGAGGAACAAAACACCTCAGGAAAGATTGTTTATTTATTTATTCTGTAATAAATAAAACACCATTCACAGTGAAGAATACATTATATTCTGATTATATGACAGTCATCATTGATGCTTGTTACTAACAATAACCCTCATATAATCTCTTATATTTCCACAGCCTGTCATATTACCAGGAAACCAAGTGTTCCTGTGAAAGCACACAGTCCTCTGTCCTGAAAGCTAACAAAGCATTATGATTGTTATAAAGAACTGACACTGGAGACTCCTTCCAAAAATGTTACATAAACCTCACTCACTCATCTGCCAAACAGTTTAATCCTATCAGAGTCATGGGGAGGCTGGAACTGAGCGAATCTCAGCCGACTACAGGAAAAGGTAGCATATGCCCCGAACAGCTCCCCAGACCACCGCAGGACATACACACACACACACACACAACCATTTAACCTCACACCTAGAAGCAATTCAGGGTCAGCCTGATGTGCATGTCTTTGAACAGTGGGAGGAAATTGGAGTACCTGAAGGAAACCCATGTAGGCGTGGGGAGAACATCCAAACTCCACACAGAATTGCCCGAGGTCAGGACTCAAACACAGGACCTTCTTGCTGTGAGCCAGACGTGCTACACATTACACCACTGTGCCAACTGTTCCAGAAACCTCTCCTAAAAAAACAACAACAACATCATGACATCAGTGAATTTTCGTAATTAAATATGTTCATAGTTAAAAATCAGTTTATTATTAGTCTCTTTTTGATTAATGTTGTGCTTTTCCCACACAAACCTCAGTGCTGAGCTGTTACTATAGAAACAATAGCACAGAGCACAGGGTGTGTGCAATAAATACTGTATACATCGCTTATGGCCAAGCCAAGAAGATTTGAGAGCTCAGCACTGCTGTGGATTACCAGCGTGCAACCCAGATCCAAACAACAGGAGAGATTCTTTACTACAGGGACTGAAAAACCTAAAATATGCTCAGTATGATGTAACTAGGGCTGCACGGTGATTAGCACATCCACCTCACAGCAACAAGGTCAAGGATTCGAGTGCCGGGACGAGTGAGGATGATTCTGTGTGGAGTTTGAATGTTCTGCCTGTGCTGGTGTGGGTTTCCTCCAGGTACTTCAGTTTCCTCCGACAGTCCAAAGACATGCACAGTAGGCTAATTGGCTGTTTCAAATTGCCGCTGGGTGTGAGAGTGAGTGTGAGTGTGAATGGTTGTGCTGGTTTCGCCCTGCGACGGACTGGCAAGCTCTTTAGAGTGTACCATGTTTTCGCCCAGATTTGGCTGAGATAGGCTCCAGCCTCCCCATGACACAGGTAGGATTAAGTGGACTGGAAAAGGGATGGATGGATGAGGGCTGGATTTAGGATGTAACTATAAGATATAGGAATTTATCATCTACTATAAACCTCAATTTCACAGGTACATCTACAGACCTGGAGGCGTGTCATCTTGTCTGACGTGTGTTTTCAGTTTATTTCTGGATTCGTCTCCCCAGGATCCCGTTCCAAACCTGCTGTCCTGCTGATGGGTTGACACACAGTGCAGGAGAAGGAGCAGGGGGTGATTAGAAATAACACAGTGAGAACATGGCTAATAAATTCTGATTACGTTCATACTGTACATTACTACAGTTTATTAGCACTGATTATTATGATTATTAGCATGAATCGTTCTGGGTTTTATATACTGGTGTAAAACTCAGCTCAGTGAATATGTGTGGGATTTTTGGCATTTGTTTATTTATTTATTTATTTTACAAAAGTTGCATCACACCACTGAAAAAATAGGATGTGTATTTTTGTCAGAGTTTACAGTGTGTGTAAGTCTGGCACCAAAGATAGCACACGTCAGCTAGCAACCATCATCAACGAACCGCGCTTCAATCTCAGCGCTTTAATCACCGTTTGTTCAGTCATCAAGGCTTATTTCTACTTAATTCAGTTTAATTGGTCAGTATGAGCTTAATTCATTTTCTAGAAACTACTACAGCTGTAAAAATGTGGGTTTATATTAATGCATTTACATTAGTGTTTAAATGGATTAAAATGTGATGTTTTGTAAATCAATAACTTTAAGTCTTTGACACTGACGAGAGAAGTTTAAATTTTGGTGTTTTTTAATAACAAAAGATGATGGGTTGATGTTTCTTCTTCTTCTTCTTCTTATTATTATTATTATTATTATTACTGTTGTTATTATTATTATATTTATTTATTTTCATTTTTTATATCTTTTTTGTGGTATTAAGCTTTTTTTTATCATTAAAATTCCAAACATTAAGTGTGAGAAGAACACCAGTTGCTCAGATCATCATTCTGAACCTGTCTGGCTGCAGAACGACGGTGAGAGGCTAATCCAAATCCATGCTCAAGTTCATCTCCTCAGAGTCCAGTGTGTCCGCATGTGTGATAAATCTGAACCCCATCTCAGATCACCATCGTGATGATCACACTCCAGCGTTAAGGGACCTGAGAAAGGAGGTTATTGATCGGAGGTCGAGATGTGATGCTTAGAGAAAATATATCTATCCCTCCATCCGTCCCTCCCTCTCTGTGTCCAGAGGAAACTGGAGAGAGAAACGTGGAGGGAAATCCGATGGAAAAGTGTTGACTTGAGGTCAAACGGGGAAAACAGATGGGAGGATAAAGAGCAGTTTGTTTCAGATTTGTAAAACGGAGCAGTGACACTTGTTTCAGGCCGAGAGCTCAGTGACACCGCCAGGACGAGGGCTTGAGCAGAGTTAACGAGGGAGAAACATCAACAAGCTGCACACTGAAAAGTGTTTTAGCCTCCAACACGAGCCCCAATTAAACCCCCCAGCCTGAACGCTCTGATAAGGGAATTAGATATCGATTATGTTGCTGCTCCAATATCCGGCCGTGTCTTTAAGAAGAGGAAGGTCGCTCTCTCACAGGAAATGATGCATGCGAAAGAGAAAAGGAGAGGAGAGCCAGAAACAAAAGCTGTTATATGGTTTCAAATCTCTAATCACCTTCAGGCTCTTTTTTTCCAACTTCATTAAAGGTTATTAAAGTCGAATGTAATATGATTAGAAGCAGCAGCCTTCTGCTCAGAGGCACATAATAAAATGAAAGGTTTGGAGAAAGAGAGATGAAGGTGAAATGATAAAAACACACAACACCACATCTTCACCACTAAATATACATGATGTCTGAAGGAAAAATGGAAACACCACATGGGCGATGATGACGGTGACGAAGGCTGTCGCAGAGGGTTCGAATCTCCACCTATAGGGTGTTTCTGAGTGGAGTTTTTGTGCATGTTCTCCCTGGGTTTGCATGGGTGTCCTCCAGGTATTCTGGTTTCTTCCTACAGTGCAAACACATGCATATTAGTTCACTTGACTACTCTAAGTCCCCCACAGCTGTGAATGTGAGTGTGAATGGTTGTTCGTGTCAGTCCATCGCAGAAACAGCACACACTCTCACCCAGGAGCAATTTGGAACAGCCAGTTAGACTAATCTGCATGTCTTTGGACTGAGAAAACCTACACAAGCATGGGGACAACACGCTGACAACACAGAGAGACACCCTAGACAACCCCGGGACTCGAACCCAGGACCTTTGTGCTGTTAGATGGACGTGATAACCACTACACCACAGATACAGATTTTTATATTTTAATATTAACACCTGCTTTGATGTGTTTCATTACAGTACAATTATATCATTTCATTTACAGCAACAAAAAAGATCTCATTAAAGACAGCTACAATTAAGGAAAAGAAAGAGGTAAAAATTAAAAGGTATTAAAGGCTGTTTTCTTCTCTCTCTTGGAAATCTCACTACTGGCTGATTGCTTTCACCTGTTTGTGTTTTGTATTTATTAGTGTCCCTATTTAACTTCACTCTTTTCTTGGTTTGGTTCCGAAATGTCCGTCACTGTAGCCTGTTGTTTCTTCAGCGCCACATCTCTCTAGTTGTTGGTTTTGGGTGATCTCCACCTCTTGGTGAGAGAGGTTATGTACTCACCTGTGTCTGTTAGTTTGCAGTCTTTAATCTATCTTTAATTATGAGGCAGCTGTGGCCTAACTGTTTGGGACCTGAAGATCTCTGGTTCGAACCAGCAGAAAAAATGTGTGGTGGTGGGGGAGTGCGCTGCACCTTCTCTGCCTCCACCTTCATGTCTGAAGCGCCCTTGAGCAAGGCACCTAACCCCCAACTGCTCTCCAGGCACCGCAATGTGTGTGGCAGCCCACTGCTGCGAGTGTGCGTGTGCTCAGTGTTTACTTTGGATGGGTTAAATGCAGAAGCCAAATTTTCTTAGCAGGACGTTCATTCATTCATTCATTCATTTATTCATTTTCTAAGCTGTTTAATCCTAATTAGGGTGGTGGGCAGGCTGGAACCTACAACAGCCAACTCTGGGCGAAGGCGGGGTTCACCCTGAACAGATCACCAATCCATCGCAGGGCCAATACACCAGTCACTCTCACACCTAGGGGTGATTTTGAACTGCCAATTAGCTTACTGTGCATGTTTTTGGACTGTGGGAGTAAACCAGAATACCCAGAGGAAACCCATGCAAGCACAGGGAGAACATGCAAACTCCACACAGAAATGCCTCGAGCCCAGGAATCAAACCCAGGCCTTCATGCTGTGAGGCGGATTTTCAAAACAATGCACCACCGCGCCACCTGAGATTAATACAGAATATCACAATAAAAAATAAGAAAATAAATAAAAATTAACAGGGGGCAACATGTTATTCTGACACCCACCAGGGGAAGACACTTCATTACAATTATGCAAAGTTATAATAATCCACTTCTGCTTGGCAGAGGTACCTTACACTCCATGACTGGCCCTCAAGTTAATGTTTTTATTTTTATTTATCAGTCATAGATAAGTAAAACACATGGGAGAATGGAGGTTTGTTCTTTTTATAAACCAGAACATCCATATCTTTAAATTTCACTGAATATGAAGTTCGGAGTAGAACCGCTGCTCCTACATGTTGAGAGGAGCCAGTTGAGGAGGCTCGGGCATCTGATTAGAATGTCTCCCGAACACATCCCTGGTGTGGTGTTTCGGGCGTGTCCAACCAGGAAGAGACCTCTGGGTCGACCCAGAAAACGCTGGAGGGACTACGTCTCTCGGCTGGTCTGGGAACGCCTTGCTGTCCCCCCAAATGAGCTGGAGGAAGTGACTGGGGAGAGGGACGTCTGGACCTCACTGCTTAGGCTGCTGCCCCTGCAACCCGACCCCGGATCAAGCGGAAGAAGATGAATGAATGAATGAATGAGGTGCTGAGCCTCTTATCAGTGATCCTGTCTTCTCACTCTCCCTTTGATAATCACACTTTCACACGAGTATTCAATGAGAGCGCAAACCTCTGCCAAAACCATCAATGTCCTATATGAACCAAAATTGTATAAATCGTCCTATTTTACAGTGGGAAAGAATCCTTAAAAAATTCTGGGATCCAGCATTTGATCCAGATCATCTCCAAATTTTAATCACTTTTAATTACTTTAATAACTTATCTAAAAATTTCATGAAAATCTGCACATAAATCTTTGCTTAAACCTGCCAAAAATCACACACAATCTTTTTCTTTCTTTTTTTTAGGGGGGGGGGGGGGGGTTGAGCAGCCCCTTC
>JAOUQZ010000014.1:17056170-17086039 GCA_028564935.1 Neosilurus hyrtlii | reverse complement strand
TTTCTCTGCTTGCATCAAACCCGGCCGATGTCCCGCCCCCGAGAGCCATATACCCCACTGTGATTGGTAGGTTTGTTAAGCTCCACCCACAACACTGTAAAGTGCCGTACATATCAAACTCGCGGGCCACAGTAACATTAAACTTTCATATTAAGGCGGGGGCCCCAAACTATCGTTCCATGAGTTTGAGACCCCTGCTCTATAGCATATTTCTAGTGTACACTGTCACGCATATGAATTAAAACCACAAAATGACAACTATATTAATTATTTACTCTACCGCGTTTACTCAGTTTTGTGCAAAGAAATCTCAGCCTGACGTTTTTAGTAAAGACTGTGCTTCAGACAAGTGGACTGGCTGATTGCCTGATGTCACAGGGTTCCCTTATGTCTGTTTTCCTTCTGATTCTCTCTTTTTAGTTTTGCTTTCAGTCATGCCAGATGCCACTAATAAACTCCCTCACTGTAATGAGCATACCTAACAACCTCTCTCTCTCTCTCTCTCTCTCTCTCTCTCTATGTTTTTGCTGAGGTACACATGCTCCTTCTGGGATGCTGGTGATCCTGCTCTTCCTGATCCTTCTGGTTTCTATAGTGAAGTTTCTGTTACATGGTTTGTATTTTTATCTGGTTTCACCCAATTGAGGATGGGTTTCCCTTTTAAGTCTGATTCTTCTCAAGGTTTCTTCCTCGTGTTGTCTAAGGGAGTTTTTCCTCGCCTATGTAAAGCTGAATTGAATTAAATTGAGATGTCATGCTGAGAGTTCTCTGTACAGACCGAGCAAACGAGGTTAATAAGTATTTTATTAAATTGTGACCTTTTTAAATTCACTTCAGGTACTGTTACATGTGTACTTGTGAATGTGTCTTCATCTGTGTCTGTGAGCTCTTCAGTAGATTTCAGCTTGTTTTTCCAGAGAGGGGCGATGACCCCAACCAGCTGTAGCAGCACCAGATCAGAGCCACCCTCCACAGAATCAATGTGAGGAAAGCTACTGGTCCAGATGGAGTAACAAGTAGGGTACTTAAAACATGTGCAGTTCAACTAGCAGGGGTTTTTACCACCATCTTTAACCTCTTGCTACTGCAATGTATGGTTCCCACCTGCCTCAAGACAGCCACCAAAATTCCTGTGCCGATGAAGTGCACAGTGAGCTGCCAGAATAGACTTTTGCCTAGTTGCCATAACCCCCATCATCACCAAATGTTTCGAGAGACTTGTCTCACATTAAGGTTACCATCCCTGCTGATCTTGATCCACATCAGTTTGCATACAGAGCAAACAGGTCAACAGAGGATACCATCAATACAGCCCTCCACACAGCCCTCACACACAGTCAGCAGTAACTCCTATGTGAGGATGCTATTCTCAGATTTCAGCTCTGCTTTTAGTATAGTTCTACCACATAAACTGGTTCAGAAGTTGAGCAACCTGGGCCTAGGGAGCTCACTATGCACCTGGATACTGGACTTTCTTAGCAACAGACCTCAGAACATCAGGATAGGAGACCACCATCTCCTCCACTCTCATCCTGAACACCAGAACACCACATGGGTGTGTCCTTAGGCCCCCTCTTCCCTCTCTTCTCACACAACTGTTCCCCCCATTCACACCAGCAGCACCATCGTCAAATTCGCCGACGACACCACCTTCATAGATCTGATAACAGATAACGACAAGTCAACCTAGAGGAAGGAGGTCCGGCATCTGTGGTGATGGTGCGACAACAATAACCTGGACCTTAACACATCCAAGACAAAGGAGATGACAATGGACTTCAGGAGATCTAAACAAACTGAGCACTCTGCTCTCTATATTGATGGAGAGGAGGTAGAGAGGGTGGAGTGCTTCAAATTTCTTGGAGTCCACATCTTTGCTGACTTCATCTGGACCACTATCATTTCTCACCAAGTGTAGAAGGCACAACAAAGGATGTACTTTCTCAGAAAGCCCTTCCTTTGACAAGCCCGCCTACCCCAACCCCTACTGACAAACTTTTACAGCTCCACCAGTGACAGCCTCCTGATCTACTGCTGTACAGTGTGGTTCAACAGCTGTACTGCAGAGGACAGGAAAGTCCTGCAGTGGGTGGTGAGGAGGGCAGAGCAGGTAACTGGAACTACTCTACCTCCCCTCACTGACATTTACACTGGCAAATTTCGGAGGAGAGCCCCCTTTTCTTCCCACTCCTCTCCAGAGTAAGGTACAGGACACTAAAAACAAAACTAACAGACTCAAGAACGGCTTTTACCCACTAGCTGTTAACCATGCAACCCCACCACCACCGCCAAACACACTGACTGAATAAACATTATTCAGACCATCTTCCTGGACAGTGAGTTATTACTCTTTAACTCCAGTACTCATGTTTAAGCGCAAAACTCATGCTTAGAGCAGGTCTCGAACATCATATAACATTTTAGCGTCCTGCACCTTATGATTAAAAAACTCTACTCCTCACACTGTGTATACCCTGCACCTTCGGCATATCATGCACCCTTCTGTGTACGTCTCTAAATGTGTGAATATGTGGATAAATGTATAAGTCTGTACATGTGTAAATATATGAATAGATGTATATGTGTTTGCATATACAGGATCTGTGTATGTATATATGTCTATATGTGTATGTAGGCATATGCACATATATATCTTAGTGTAGTTACCTTAGTTGTCTTTTGTGAGCTTTTTTATAATTGCTGCTAAACAGAGAGCCGCTAAACTGATTTTCATTGTTCATGCAACAGTTGACAATAAAGATCTGTTTATCTTTATCTTTTCCTTCCATCACGAACAAGAGTTTTCCGATGAGTAGCGAACTGAAGAGTACTGAAGTCATGAACTTCATACACTCTTTATCCCTGAGAATATTTCCTATAAAATTTTCTTTTTCAGGAAAGTCAAGTTATTACAATCAGTGTCCGGTGCTTTTGACCATGGACAGCTTGCATCAGTACATTATAATCCAAAGGGCTAAACTGGAAAATGCAATGATGAACATTCTGCATGTCTTTTGTCTCAGTTGTGCATGTACACATTAAAATGAGTAACCTTTCCATTACTTTGTATACGCCTTGCCAAATAGTGGTCGTTTAATATATACCATCCAGGAAGCTCCTTCTGCTTTCTGTAGAGTTGCGGTTCACAACCAAGGTCAAGTATACATTAATTATCTGTAATGAAACTGATTTTCTTTTATGTGGCCAGTGACATGAAGAACATTTTGTAACTGCATAAGGTTAATTATTTCTGACCTCACTCTCTACCAGCTTGCCTGACTGGAGATCTTCCTGCAAGTCCCCATTTTACACCAGAGTACATCCTCCATGTTCGCAGCCCAGATTTAGCGAAAACGATGAAGAGGGATTTTTCTAAACACAGCTGTTAACAATCACAGTGGTGGAATTATTCATTCATTAATTTTCTAAGCCGCTTAATCCTAATTAGGGTCACGGGGAGGCTGGCACCTCCTCAGCCGACTCTGGGCGAAGGCGGGATACACCCTGAACAGTTCACCAGACCATTGTAGGGCAAACCCTTCACTCTGATAATCACATCTAGGTGTGGAACAGCCAATTAGCCTACTGTGCATGTTTTTGGACTTTGGGAGGAAACCAGTGTACCTGGAGGAATCCCACACAAGCACAGGGAGAACATGCAAACTCCCTGAACAGAAACGCCCTGAGCCTGAGAATCGAACCCACAACCTTCTTGCTGTGTGGTGGATCTGCTAACCACTACGGCGAATAAATTAATTACTACATATCTACAGGTTCCTGGGGGGCAAGTGGTGGAGAAATAGTTTGCAAGTCCACCTCATACCAAGGAGCTAAAGGGTTTTAGCCTCTTGGTTGGCAAGGGCATTTCTGTGTGGAGTCTGCATGTTCTCACCACACTTGTCAGGGTTTCCTCCGGGTTTTCCAGTTTCCTCTTACAATCCAAACATATGCACATTAGGCTAATTGGCTGTTGCAAATTGCTGTCCACCCTCAGTGTAAATGGATGTTTGTCCTGTTCTGGTCGTGCACTGGGGTTGCAAAAGGAAACTTTGAAAGAGGCCCATTGCATCATGGGTGCTGAATAAGATGTTAATCTAAAGGTTTCCAAAGACCCCTTCCCAACCAAGTAGGAGGAGGAGGAGTATAAAGTACAAACAATCAAAAATGCGGAGGACATGGTGATGAGATGACTGATGTTCTGACTCATGTCCCACCGCCTGGTGGCTTGAGGACTGAGGAGGTGATTTTCCATTTCAGACTGCACAATAGTTTTATCTCAACCTTTTGTATATGCATATTGTGTATGTAACTAATTTTAGAGCTGATTAACTTTTTCATTTTAGATGTAATTGTGAAAACACACATTTTTTAGAAGATATGTTGTTTGCCAAAGTGGGGCAACCTGTCTTTTATCTCAGAAAGAGCAGTCTTTGCAAATTAATGAATGAGAAACTTGTTACACACAGCCACTCATTCCTTCATCTTTTCCCTTTGAAGATGACCATCAGTGATGCACACCTCCCAACAGTATTAAAGGCTCCCAGGATGGTAGTTGTTTCCCACTTATTCCCAGCTTTTATCTCAGAGCAAGATTTTCCGATTCCTCCTGTTGCATTGCGTGAATAGAAGTTGTTATGCAAACCTGTCTCATCACAGTTCTAAATATGAAAGGGTAGATGTTTTACACCCTGATATTTAAGCCGTGCCTCATAGTGAATAAACCACTTTCTTATAACTTGAGGGTAATAGACAGACAGACATACAGACAGACAGACATACAGACAGACAGACAGATCTAGATAGATAGATAGATAGATAGACAGATAGCTTCACTGTCATTCAGTAATAGCTACATAAAATTCACACGGAATGAAATTTTAATGCTCCTGATTGGTAAGTGCAGGCGGCACAGTGGCATGGAGGTTAGCATGTCCACCTCACAGCAAGAAGGTCCTGGGCTCAGTGAGGGCAATTCTGTGTGGAGTTTGCATGTTTTCCCAGTGCTTGCATGGGTTTCCTTCACATACTCCGGTTTCCTCCTACAGTCCAGAGACATGCACATTAGGCTGATTGGCTGTTCCAATGTTTGTGTGAATGGTTGTGTTTGTTGGTCCTGTTATAGATTGGTGATCTGTACATGGATTACCCCAACTTCACTCAGACACGGCTGAGATAGGCTCCAGCCTCCCTGCGACCCTAGAAGGATTAAACAGTTCAGGGAATGAATAAAGCAAAATCTTTTTTGTCTCTCAGCTTGTAGTTATTTGTTATTGGTTGTGACTTAATTTATCATATGGTTGTATTGTACAGACCCCATGTGATGACAGACCACACCCACTCTGATGATGTCAGACCAATCAAAAGCACTGTTTAGTAGCAAACGGTGTTGTAGCAATGATCTGAAGTCAGATTTGTTGATTAGCTGTTGGATATTCATTCATTTATTCATTTTCTGGACTGATTAAACCTAATTAGGGCCGCAGGGAGACTGGTGCCCATCTCAGCCAACTCTGGGTGAGGGCAGAGTACACCCTGGACAGCTTGCCAGTCCATCGCAGGGGCTGTTGGATATGCACACAGTAAATGAGACGAATGCTTATGTGCCCCACTTTACCCGAATTCATTCTATTTCTCTGTGCACCAACGGGTACATATATAAAATATAAGTTTACATATTTCCGTTAAATCACTTTAAGCCATTGTTTAAAGCACAGTACAGATAAAACTGAATAAAATAGGTACATTTGGATAGTCCCTTTAATTTTTTTCAACTGACACATTGGTCTATGGAAGATATGAAAGGCAAAGGCTCCTTTTGTTGCCCAACTCTACAGACAGTGTCATTTATCTGTCAGGAACTTTCAGTCATGAAAGTATAATAAGTAGAATTTATAGAAACTTGTGGAACAGCAAATTGCTCCTATCTTATTCACAGTACTTGGGCTTTGAAGAGTTTTAACTGGTTCCACTCCACCAAGTTTGGTGAAAATAGGTTCAGTAATTTTTGCGTAATTCTACTAAACACAACAGACACTGGTGAATATACAACCCCTCCCGCCAAGCAGCGCAGGTAAAAATTCAGTCGTCTCTATTGGCATTCAAGTATTTGCTGCCACAATAGTTCAAATGTTATATAATAAAACAAGTACACAGTTTATTTATAAATATAGCTTCCATTCACCCAACTGCAAATGTCTTCCTCTATCCCAGACCAGTCGTAACACAGTCCAATTATTTTCTCCATGGTATAGCACCTAGGTCATTGGTGCGAAAGTTCAGAGGTCACCACTTTAGCTATATGTTCCACATATTTGCATCTCCAACATGCTGGATATCTGACTGATTCAAGACATGTTATAACCACTGTATAATGCAGTATAAGGATATGATGACTAGCTGTTTGCCTTCATCATGAAATTTCCACATTTTCCTTTTATTATCTAAAGAATTCTGTTAGTGGAGCCTACTGGATATGTGTTATGGTATTTGTGTATACGTGTAGGGTTTATTTTGTCTTGTAAATTTTCTGTCTCTCTGGTCTCTATTTTCTCCTTCATCTTTTATCTTCTCTAAAATCATAGCAGTCCCCTGTGCAAAGGTTGAGCCATATATCACCATATATCACTTCCTTGTTTATGCTTTGGAAGACATCCAATTTCACTGAAAAAAAAAAACATCACAACATGCATCAATTTTTTTAGTCTTTTTTATTTATTTAATAATTTTTATCAGGAAAGCCAATTAGCATGAAGCGAGCTGCTTAGCTGAATGTCTGTTGCTTTAGCATTTCGATAAAGTAACATTTGGTGGGAAAACATCCTTCTTTTCTTAAAAATAAAAGAAAAGTTTTTACTATAAAATACTTTCATTCCATATTTTGTTACTTTTCATGGAATGCCAGTTAGCCAATTAGCTACCTGGTTAGCTGAAGACCTACATTTGAATGATGTAAATGTACATTTAGATAGTATTTCATCAGGTCAGTAATAGTGTTCCCTGCCACATTCTTAAAAAAAAATGTTCTTCCTGTAAAATACTTTTGAATGAACTGGAGGTTCTTCTGTTTTGCTGTCTTTACTGACCATCCCAGTTCTCTTATTGGTGTATCGAGGAGCGAGAAGTAAAGGAAGGTTATCAGAAAGTTAATCATTCCAAAGTCTTCTGGCAAATTAAGGATGTTCTGAGGAAATAAACCGTGTAGGAACCATCAGAGCAACCAAATGATTCCAGAACCTTCTGTGGTTTTTTTTTAATCCTAATGAGAAACTAAATAGTTCCACAACTGTTTTGCAAACTAAATAATTTAAGAACCAACTTGAGAAGCTAAGTTGTTGAGGAGTCTTCTCAGAAATGTAACAATTCCAGAAGCGTCTGAGAAAATAAAAGCTGTAGGAACCACAGGAGAGATTAAATATATTGCAACTCTGGAAACTTCTGAGAAACTGAGTTCCAGAGACTTTTGTGCTTTCAGTAATCATTGAAATCAGTTGTTCAGTGGAACAAGCCACACCCTCTATAGTTCCTGATTTGTAGTTTTAGGAACTAAAATTTGGTTCCACTAAACTTGCTGAGTTGCTGAAGTTCCTGTGTAGAGCTTTCTGACATGAGCATCAGGAGCGATGATGAGCTTCACTACTGCGTTCCTGAGCAGACTTTACTGCGTGATGCGATAATGATAATGAAGACACGGTTGCCAATAGCAACTGAGATATAATGAGTAAGAGAGAGAGCTGAAAGGTTTGGAGATGTCAGAACTAATTTAAAAAAGAACAAGACTTTTCTAAGGACAGCTCAGCTTTGCTGATGATGTCGGCACTTTCATTTGAGTTCAGAAAGTTTTTGTAATGAGGTTTAAAATCACAGCAGCAAATTGAGGCTCAATATCGCCCTTTCCACAATATTACACTTTAACTCAGAGAACAAAGACTTCCGACTCTACATGCTGCTGTAATGAAATAATCAAGAACAGGGTCATGTGATGATGCAAAGTTGATTATTAGAGAAGAACAGGACAATCTGGGTGGTACAGTGGTGTATAGTTTTGCACATCGGCCTCATAGCTAGAAATTCCTGGGTTTGAGTCACTGGCTCGACGCCAGTGGTACTTGTGCAAGTTTTCTCTGGGTACTTGGGTTCCCTCGCACCCCGCCTTCACACAGGAATAAAACATATTAGGACTGACCTGTTTATTCCTTCCTAATTTGGACCGTCTAATCCTACTAGGGTTGTGGGGAGGCATGAGCCTATCTCAGCTGACACTGGGGGAAGGCAGGGTACACCCTAAACAGCTCACCAGACCATCGCAGGGCCAACACAGACAGAACTATTCACACCCACACCTAGTGACAGCTAGTTAGTCTAATGTGCATGTCTTTGGACTGTGGGAGGAGACCAGAGTAAATCCACGCAAGCATGGTGTAGAATATACAAACTCCACACAGGAATTCCATCACTGAGCCCGGGACTCGAACCCAGGACCTTCTTGCTGTGAGGTGAGAGTGTGGACTATGTTACCAGGAAACAGCAAAGCAAACTGAAACTCCTCCATCGGAAAACTTAGTACTTTATGTGGGACTGTTACAAAACACTGACACTGGGGACTCCTTCTTTCCTTTTCTTCCTTCTTTCTTTACAAGTTGCTTTTGAATCTGTTTGTGTGACCTGTTAATAAACGAGTTGTTACTGTAGATTAATATAAAGTTGTGATTTGTTGTTGCGCTCCCGTCAGATCTGCTGTTATAGAGAATTAATCAACACCCCGGTGAACAACAGAACTTTACGTTTAGTGTGTTTGAGGTCTGTGTGATTTATCGCGGCCGAACACACACTCCCGTAAGGAGCGAACAGTGGTACTGTAATCTCTCGGCTTCAGCTCGTTCCGGTTTCTCAGTTCGTGATCTCAAGTCGTGTTTGTGTTTCTCTGTTCACGCTCCATCAAACTCTTTTATCCGACACCTTTTTTCTTTTTGTTTCTTTAAGCTGTCGTGCTGGATTTTTATACTTCTCGCTGTGTTCTGCCTCATCTCCTCCTCAGCGTCGGTGTTTCATTGTTAAGTGAAAAAGAGTTTCATAATGGCAACATGAAAAAAGCAACCGAGCGGTTAATTAAGGTCTGAGCTGAAAGGATGTAGCAGTGCTGCGGGCATTTCTACAAATCGTTCAACACGTCGTCTTTCATTTTACTCTCACATCAGACCCAACCCTCTGTAGAGCCAAAACATCGCCGGAGTGCCGTGTGTGTGTGTATGAGCGAGAAAGAAAGAGAGAGTTTTACTCACTTCACAAAACGACAAAACGACACGCGAGCATTTGTTTTGTTTGAATAGAGATGTTCTCAATTCTATGCAAATGACATATGTTGCAGTAAAGAGAAAATCCAAACAAAGGGCTCGGAAGATTCTTCAGAACAATCCTCAAACCCATAGCACTTGTGGTCAGAAGTTTCTTCAGTTCCCTGCTTAGAACTTTCAGCCCCTTCCTGCAATTTACTATTTGATCCAAATAATCCCTGATACACATGATTCCATCTTGCCTTGACATGGAAGAGCTTTTATTAAATGTGCCTAAAGATATTTAATCATTTATTCATTTGCTGAACTGCTTAATCCTTCTAGGGTCTCGGGGACGCTGAATCCTATCTCAGCTGACTCTGGGTAAAGGCAAGGTACACCCTGAACTACTCACCAGTCCACACTCACACAACCATTCACATTCACACCTAGGGGCAACTAATAGCCTTATGTGAATGTCTTTGGACTGTGTGAGGAAACCAGAGTACCCAGAGGAAACACGTACAGGGAAAACATAAAAACTTCGCACAGAAACACCCTCACTGAACCTGGGACTTGAACCGAGGATATTCTTGCTGTTAAACAGATGTTCTAACCATTACTCCACCATGCCACCGCATACAGATGTTACAGGGGAAAACAAAAAGCAGATTAGTGAATTTTTAGACCCATTTAGTGACACTTAATGAAAAACAAAAACTAGTATGATGCTCAACTGCACAGCCTTTTCTAGCCAGGGGCAGTGACTGCCACTGAGTTTTCAGTTCACCGTCTGCACACGCATGACCTTTTTTCCCCATGTGTCTCTTTGGGATCACCTTCTCCTGAGTTTGCTGCAGCAGTATGACACCCCCACTCCTCATTGCCTCCAGGGTAGGTTTTAGAGCCAGAGGCTAGGAGAGGGACAAGTCTAACTCCAAACCTTGCTGAGCTGACCTTGTCAGTCCTGGTCAACAATCAGCCTAGGAGAAGGAACACTCACTGGTTTGCACATGCTGATATTCACTTTCAAAAAACCATGAAGCATAATGTCAGAAGATGTTGAACAGTGATAGAGAAGGGGCAAACAGACAGTTACTGAAGGGTCTTTGGGCTTGCAGTTCCAACTCTGCATGTAGTAGTTCCAGATATATAGGTTGCCTTTCTACTGACCTGATGCAGCAACAACATTTGGCAGCAGTCTAGATGACCAAGCAGCACTGTTCGACCAAAGGGGGTGGGACCAACAGGCATCCTGCTTTCATTTGGCAGAACTACATATCACTTATCCTGTTTAGGGTCACAGGGAAGCTTGAGCCAATCCCAGCTGACTCTGGGTGATAAGCAGGGTTGGCCCTCAACAGCTCACCAAAAACGGAGACAGAAAATCTAAAGATAGCTTGCTGGAATGTCTGTACAATGCAACACTTAAGCGACGCTGACCTTCCCTGAGTCGTAAAGGATCTGCCGTGTCTATATATTAATATAGTGACAATTCTGAGTAGGGATCCCTCACTGAGCATGGTGCAGGCTTCACACACTTCTAGTCCAGGAAGGTTAAAGAAGATGATAAAAAAAAAACCTCCATAGACATGAAGCTTGAAAGTCTTCCAATGGACACTCTGATTGGCTGAAGCGTTCTATCTGTTGCTTTACAACAGTCAGTTCACTACCATTATGAGTGTGTGCTCCAATCCTCCAGCCAGGTCTAGTCACAAAGAAAAATTCCTACAGTGAGCTCAGATTTCTTTTTCAGACGACAGCTAGCGCAGACAAGGTAATCATCATGGGAGACTTCACCATCTGCAATACACCACCCACCCCAAATCACCATCAGTGAGCATCCTTAGGGCAACATCTGCAGTGGAGCATTGGAAACTTAGAAGTGTATTCACCAACAATGCTAGCTGTGTAAAAGACATGGTGCATCTCCAAAGACAGCAGCTCCTTTGGCCACCTACATAAGTGTATCTGGCAAATACATAAACTGTTTTTTTGGTGTACTTTAGAGCAGTAGTCATCACCACCCACTCAGAAACCTGGGAGCTCTACAGGAAGCAAGTAAAATTACTCAACCACGTCCAACAGAAAAGTCCTTGAGAGAACTTGTATCCCAGACATGCTTTGCCAGCTCAGATGGACAGGCTTGTTGCACACATGGACAGCCCTCAAATGCTGTTTTCTATAGAGAGTTCAGGCAAGGCAAGAAAGTACAAGGAGCAGCACCCATGTTTTTAAAGACTGGATGAAACACAAATACAGACAGGCAGGTATTAAATATACACCCAGAGTAGGAACAAATTGCAGCCAACAAAATAGTGTGGAGGACAAAATTCAACTCAGCAGCAGGCAGTTTTGAAATATCATCTGCAACAGAAATCCACAGAAGAAGAAAGGAACCAGCTCAACCACCTCCTGAAGAAAGCCATCTGTGCTTTGACTGTGGTAAAAATCTGCAAGTGAAAATTGGGCTCTTCAGTCACCCGAGGGCCTGTCTCCTCCGCGCTACCAGGATGTCTTCTCTTTGATCTTCAATATCCAAGAATCTGTGAAACTGCCTTTTGGTTCTTAGTTTTACACTTTCTTTTCCAGTGGTGTTCCATTATAGAAGTAGTAAACATAACTTAGCATGTCTGTCTCACAGCACGATGGTCCCGGGGTAGATTGTTTTGCTAATCAAAGGTTGGCAAGAATGAAGCTATTTCAAACCTGAGCATGCACAACATAAATCAGCTTTCACACTGATAAGCAAATCATTAAAAATGAGTTTTTTTTCAAAAACAGATAAGTCCAACTGTTTTAATTGTGCGAAAAACAACTTTTTCAGTAGCTTTGTTTTAAAGCATAAAAGTTTTTTTTTTGATGCTAATTAAATCATTTTTCTCATAATTAAAACAATTGAACTTTTCTCTTTTTGAAAACAAGCTCTTCAAATAAACATTTTAATTTGTTAGTGTCAAAACATGTGTATAGTGGTACCACTTTCCCTAATAAGCCCCGCCTACAGATGTGAATGAAGGGCTTGCAAATGAGTGCGTCCTCTTGAGGGTATTTACCTCTCAATGAAAGGCCAAGTGTCTCTGCCAAGCCCTCTTCAGATGAACACAGAAGAAGGAAACAATATCTGCGCTGTTGTGTCAACATCTGGCCCTGCTGGGGGTTTGACATCTCACACACAGAGGGAGTGAGAGAAAGAGAGAGAAAGAGAGTGAATGATAGAAAATATTTTCTTCGGTCCTCCAAGGCAATGCTGTGCTTTTCATTACACCTCCGATGCGCCTCCTGAGACTCCGTCATAGTGCTGCAGGTCTTTCATACCTGCAGAACATTTTCTTTCTCCCTCAACGGCTTCTGTTTCTTCTACTTCCTGCAAGTCGTTTTTCTCTGACATGTCCCAGTCATGCGCCATTTACGTCTGAAAACATCTAAATCACACTGGCGAGCTCGGGAGGGATGAGTGTATCCGTCATCCAAGAGCCTGTCCGATTCTTTAGACTGTGCCATTACAGTCCAAGAATATTTCTAGTTATTATTAATTATTATTCATCACTCGAGTGGAGCTGTGATAAAATAAAGTCACATGCAAAAACAATCAAATTATGTGTTAAGTTATGTGAAAGAATCACTCAGTGACTCATCTGCTTAATCATTTAATCCTATGGTAGCAAGGAGACTGGAACCCATTTCAGCTGACACTGCAGGGCAACACACACAGCAATTCCCACTCATACCTTACACAGCATGCCTTTGGACTGTGGGAGGAAATGGGAACCTTTTTTAGATCATTAATTATTAATTTATCCTCTTTAACAAGGTCTGTCTTTGAACCCCATTCCACCTCTGCAACTGATCCGGAATGCAGCTGCACGGCTTGTTTTCAACCTTCCCAAGTTCTTCTACACCACTCCTCTGCTACGCTCGCTCCATTGGCTTCCTATAGCTGTTAAAGACACGGTAGCTTCACATCAGATTGAAAACACAAATGTTTGCCTACAAAGCTAAATTTGGACCTGCAGCCTCCTTCCTCAAAGCACTTAATGCACGCTGCACTGAACCGTGTTCTCTCTGATCCTCTAGCACTGCTATACTGTTCCCTCCTTTTACCAAGGGACAAACATGCATCTAAACTCTGCTCTGTTCCGGCTCCAAGGTGGTGAAATGAACTTCCTTTTGATGTCCAGACAGCTGAGTCACTGAGTGTCTTCAAATGATGGCGGAAACCTACATTTTTGAGCAGTGCTTTGATTAGCACTATGTTTTACACACACACACACACACACACACACACACACACACACACACACACACACACACACACACAAATAAATACATTCCTCAACCAACACCCACCCACTGAGTTTTGACTGATGGTATACTTGGTCTAGTTAGGTCCTAGTGAACCAGTCTGAGAATGTATTCATTGATAGCGACGTTAAAGCACTTTGGTAAGATAATATGATAAGATGCTGCTGTGAAATAATCATATACTGTATGGGACAAATAAATGAATCATGTGAATCAAATGTAAACAATTCAGCATGCAAAAGAAATGAAATCATTTTAAGGAATCCCCTGCTAAAATAAAGGAACAGCGTGCAGGAATCACATGTAAACAATTATCATGCAAAAATAAATCACATGTAAAATAATGAGTCATGTGAGAAAATAATACGTGATAAAAAAATTATAAAAATAAATGAATCATATGAAAATATATTATTTGAAACCAAGCGAGGAATGTAATAATATTATGTGAAAATACATAAATAAATTAAATAAAAGAATCATGCGTGAATTGCCCTGTGAGGCCTGGCGAGCTGGCCAGGGTGTACTATGCCCTCGCCCAGAGACAGCTGAGATGGGCACCAGCCTACCCGCGACCCTAATTAGGATTAAGTGCTTCAGAAAATGAATGAATGAATGAATAAATGAATCATATGTAAATACTAATGAATCATGTAACTAAATCAAAGGATAAAAATAGATAAAAGATACATGAATCATGTGAATATAAATTCACTCATTTGCAAAACTGTTTTATCCTACTTGGGTCACAAGAAGGCTGGAGCCTATCTCAGCCAACTCTGGGTGAAAGCAGGATACACCCAGAACAATGCATCCATCCATCACAGGGCCAACTAAATCCAACATCCATACTCACACTTGGGGCAATAAGCTTAATATGCATGTCTTTGCATTGTGGGAGGAAACCAGGCTACCTGAAGGAACGCAAGCATGGGGAGAACATGCAAACTCCACACAGAAACTCCTACAGAATCAGAAGTCAAAATTAATGAATCATATTAAAGAATCATATCTTAAACAAAGGAATTATCTAAAATAATGGCTCGAATGAAAGAATCATATTAGAAATGAATGAATCATGTGGCAGAATCATATCTGAGAACAAATGAATCATGACATTTCCATCATTTGTCAGACACCTTTATCCAGAACAACTTACGTTTTTATTTCTTTATTTAACTAAGCCATTGAGGGGTAAGGGTCTTACTCGAGGGTCCAACAGAGCCAGCTTGGTGGTAATGGGAACACCCAACCTTCTGATCAATAACCCTGCGCTTTAACCATTGAGCCAACACTGCCAATCCCCAGTGACAGAATCACAACTGAAAATGAATGAATCATGTGAAAGACTCATTTGAAATTAATGAATCATATGAAAGAATCATATCTAAAAAAAAAAGGAAGTAATGAATCATATGAAGGAATCATATTTTAAATGAATGAATCATGTGAAAGAATCATATTCTCCATCACTCTCTATCCGTTTGTCCCACGTAGAAACAGACTGGGACTATAAAATGTCTGCTTCAGCACAGAAACCAAAGCATGCTGGGAAATAAACTCACAACATTACATAGTTAAGCATGAGCTTATCATCTGTTGATATTCATAAAGTGCTCTTTTATTATTCACAGCTGCGTGTGCGTTAATATTTAATGAACAGTGCAGGAGCCTTAATAAACCCACTCCATGGTGCTGTTTGTGCTCATGATCCTTTCACACCTCTCTGTTCGATCAATGAGAGCTAAAACACCGCTAATGACTTGAGCTGAGATGATAATTAGCTTCGCAGTCATGAAGCAGACTGAATTTCTGGAGAGGTGATTTTATGGAAAGGAAAGTAAAATGTCAGATGTCTCATCAAGCAGGGACCTCCATCTCTCATTGGAGCGATTCGCAGCTGAGTGCGAAGCGGCCAGGATGAGAATCAGCACCTCCAAGTCTGAGGACATGGTGCTCCGGAAAAGGGTGGAATGCATCCACCGGGTCTGGAACGAGGTCCTGCCCCAAGTGGAGGAGTTTAAGTATCTCGGAGTCTTGTTTACTAGTGAAGGAAGGATGGAGCGTGAGATCAACAGGCAGATCAGTGCATCCTCTGCTGTAATGTGGAGCTTGTACCAGTCCATTATGGTGAAGAGGGAGCTGAGCCGGAAGGCAAAGCTCTCAATTTACCAGTCGATCTACGTTCCAGCACTCACCTATGGTCACAAGCTTTGGGTAGTGAATCGCAGATAAAGGTGGCTGGGTGGCGGGTCTCTCCCTTAGAGATAGGGTGAGAAGCTCAGCCATCCGGGAGGAGCCCAGAGTAGAACCGATGCTACTTCGCATTGAGAGGAGCCAGTTGAGGTGGCTCGAGCATCTGATTAGCACGCCTCCCGAACGCCTCCCTGGTGTGGTGTTTTGGGTATGTCCAATCGGGAAGAGACCCTGAGGTCGACCCAGAACACGCTATGACTATGTCTCTCGGCTGGTCTGGGAACGCCTCGGTATCCCCCAGAAGAGCAGGAGGAAGTGGCTGGGGAGAGGGACGTCTGGACCTCACTGCTTAGGCTGCTGTCCCCACGACATGACCCCGGACCAAGCGGAAGAAGAAGATGATGATGATGATGATGATGATGAAAGTAAAATGTCAGCGTTTGGAGTTTTCTAGGGAGAAAATGAAACTTTTTTGATTGCATCACTGAGATTAGATGATTGAGATGGCTGAATTTTCTCAGGATGTGATGTCATGCTGTTCTTTAGAAGTGCGACGTTTAGTCATGGTGTAAATTCAGGACTTCCATTTCTCCTTGTGAAATAAATGATGCCCTGCCCAGGAGCACATCTGTCTCCATTCTCCCATTTGCGCAACAAAATCGCAGAACATCTGCCAGACGTTCTGCATGAATTGATTTTGTTTTTTAATGAGCTGAATGTGAAGCTCCAGTGATTTTTTTTTTAGTCTTGAACTGATGCTTTGGCCTTCAGCGTCTTCAGCTCTCGTTAGACTTCATGCCTCAGTGGTTTGGACGATCGATTTAAAAAATGTATTGCAGAAGATTCCTGCTGATTATCACATACAGTACAGTGTAGCACAATCCTTAAAGTTATGCTAGTCCAGATTTCTTGATTCTGATTGGTCAGAAGGTGTCGAATAATGTTTTACGAAGTACTGCAGCTGCAAATCATTTTTTCTTCTACGGCTTCTATAAATATGATTGTTCCTCCACATTAATGTTTCTATAGTAACGACTTCTTTTGAAATTCTATAGACCCATAGCATAGCTATCATGTGACCTGGCTGCTAGTGTGTGCAACTTCCTGTTTGTTTTATATGAACCTAGTTTTGTAACATGACTCTAACCATGTTTAAATATTAAACCGAATCTCTCTTTAACCTTCCACAGATCTCATTATGGGACACATTTATTACCACTACCACCAAAGTTTTGGTGGAGGTATTGTAAACATAGGTATTTGTTTGTTTGATTGGTTGTTCGTTTGTATGTGAACAAAATCCTGACCACATCCATGCACAGATTTTCACCAAACTTGGTGGGGACACTAGTCCTTGAAATTATTTGATTTTGGAATGTCAAGGTCAAAGATGAGGTTCAGGGAAATTCACAAAACTTTGGACACAGAGTGCTTATAATTTTGAAACAAGTGCTGATAGACATGCCATTACTATAGAACTCTAATAATCAAACACCAGCCATCTTGGAAATACTTTAAATGAGAGTTTTTTTTCTCTAATTTTTTTTCATATACTGTATTAATCCCGCAAGGGAAATTGCCTCTGCATTTAACTCATACATGGTGCACACACAAACACACACTCTCAGAGCAGTGGGCTGCCTTGCTCAAGGGCACGTCAGCCGTGAAGCTGAAGGAAGGGAAGCTGCAGTTCACTCCTCCATCGCCACACATTTTTTCTGCTGGTTCTGGAATCAAACCAGCAACCTTTAGGGCCCAAACACACTTCTCTAACCATTAGGTCACGGCTGCCCCCAAAAGTTTGTTCATGTCCTTGTGCAGTAGGACATATTGTAAGACGAGCACACTGGTAATTAAAGCCAGTACCCATAATGAGCCTGTTTGCTACATTATCCATGCTGCATAACAGAGCTACCTTACACTCTGTGAGCGCCCCTCTAATTTTAAAAACAGTTTTGAGATACACAATTTTTTTTAAGCATTACATACATTTTGCATAGCTTTCAGTGCCATCTTTTCCTCTTGTAAATTTTCTTAACATAAAAAAAAATTATCATTTGCATCTACAGACTTTTTCTTAAAAAAAAAAAAAAGTAAATTAAACCATTCTTCCTCTCTCAACACGTTTCATTTTTTTCACCAATGTAATGATCCCACCTGTAAATTTGCCCCAAGCCTTTTCTCTTTTTTACACATTATTAAACAAACTTCCTTAAAATTGCAGGTTGTTGTTGGCGTACATGTTTCCTGCAGTAACATATTAATATTAGATTTATGTTTACTGCATAACTGTGTCACAATCAAATAATGAATCTGCAGGACGGGTCTGATTTATTAGCCATACTGAACTAATCAACTGGTAACTCTGTGTATTTTTCACGCACTTTGCTCATTATCCTGTCTACCTGCTGCACATTTATAGCTGTAAACCTGACACGTAATTCCAATGAGGCTGCTGAGATATTTATCAGTTTAATTAAAAACACACTCACATGTATTTATTTATAAGGCAAATCATTTTTTTTTTTAACTAAATAATTGAGACAGAATCTGATCCAAACAGTGCAGTTCGAGTTCAGGAGTCAAACAGAGACACAACAGTCTGCATACAAAAACACCTATGTGAAAAAGTGGAGAAGATTTCATCCAAACACCATCCAGGCTCTGAAACTTCATCGATTAACAGTACCAGGTCATAAATAAGCCATACACTTTGGTGTAATTGGGAATACGAGCGGCAAGGCAATCCAAGGTGAGAGAAATCAAGAAATGAGGCAAGGTCGTAGAAAAAAATGGTAGACAAGAACAAAAAGCTTGATGTTGGTAAGATTTTTCACTTGCCCCAACACCCAAGTGCTGTAAATACACACTGTAAACAGGAAGTAAACTAAACAAACCCTGAAAAGTTTTTCAACCTTGGTGGAGATATATTTTTACTTATCTTCATGTTTAGCTCCACCCAAGATAGAGTTTTGGCGATGGTATGTTAATCAATGACGTTTGTTTGTCTGTGAGCAAAGTCCTGACCACACCCATGTATGGATTTTCACTAAACTTGGTCGAGATGCCACCCTAGCTGAGTCCCAGAGATGATTTGATTTTGGTTTGTCTGGTTAAAAGTTGGGCACCATAGTGGTTAACAAATCCATCTTGCAGTCATAACGCCCTGGGTTCAAGTCCTGGACTCAGCGAGGGCATTTCTGTGTTGAGTTTTTCTGTTCTCTCAGTTCTTCAGTGGGAAATTTCTGGGTACTCTGGTTTCCTCCAACAGTCCAAAGACATGCATATTAAAATAACTGAATATCCTTGATTGCCCTTAGATGTGAGTATGAGTGTGAATATTTGAGTGTGTGTTGGCCCTGTGATTGGTGAGCTGTTCAAGGTGTGCCCCACCTTTGCCCAAATTTGACTGAGATGGGCTCCAGTCTCCCGATGCTCTTTTAAAGAATTAAACCACAACCACAAGGAGAACATGCAAACTCCAGACTGAAATACCCTCGCCAAGCCCGGGACTCGAACCCAGGACCTTCATACTGTGAGGAGGATATCATAAGTAGGAGAAGGAGTAGAAATAAAAACACTTAAGTTCAGTGAAGTTTCCAAAAATTAAGTATTTTTACTCCGCTTGCATAAATACAAAATTTGTTAAGTAATACCTGCTTGTGTGTCACTCTACATTTACCCTAACATAGAAGAAAGGGACAGGAGATCCTCTAATGGGTGTGGTCTTTTTTTTATTCAACTTTATTTCCTACCTGTTTTTAGTTCCTATTTACGGTTTAACCAGCCCCCCCACCCCCCCACTTGGACTCCCATGGTGGTCCAAGGAACAACAACCAGTGAAGAGTATCATAGGAGCCCAAGAATCCCTGATATACATGGGACATCTAGTGAAGGGTAGTACGTCTGGTCTGATCCCACAGAAAAGCTAATGTAGCACAAAAACGGCTGAAACAAAATGCTGGATATGATGGAAAAAAGTCGGAACACAGTGTATTAAGGTGAAGGTATGTAGTGAGTACACTTATGCTAATCTGAGAACGAAGCTAATGTAAAGCCTAGAACGTTGCCTGCAAATCAAAAGCCTATTTTTACACTGATTAGCATGCTATCCTGAATAGACTGTGTTTAGCTTTAGAAGGTACGGTGTATGTGTACAGTAAATGCTACTGGTTCATATCAGAACTGATGAAAACATATGAGAGAATTGTGGCCATAAGCGTGTGTGAACGCTGTGTGAAGCGTGTGTAAACGCTGGTTTGAGAGCAGTTTATCTCAGTACCAGCGCAAAAGGTAAAAGTCATTACTGCGATCTCATTTCATTCGAATACTCTGCATCATTAACATTGTTTTATTCACGTAATGAACTCGCAGATGCTATTCTGGCCTTCATTTTAAGGCACTGATTTTTCATTTGATGAAAACACAATACGCTTTGTGACGGCACGCCGTCAGAGTCTGATGGTCCCATCAGGCGTAGATTAGATTAATCAGGTGTTGGAGCAGTGTGGTTTTATTCCTGATCATTTAAACAGAAAGTGTGGGAGGATTAACTTCTGGATGAATGCTGCTAATTTGGAGCATGTGATCAGTCAGTTCTAGTCAGGGTAATAAAGTTGATGGGCTGGCGTTCGTCAGCGCTGACACTCTCGCCTGCATGGTATAGTGCATGTCATGCATAGTTTAATGAGCGAATTGAAATAGACGTGTCTAACTCAAGTGAAGAATGGTGCCTTCGATTATTATTGGATTATTGGACTTTGATTCATGTCGTTGTCTTCCGGTTTTATCCAAACCCTGTTTATCACTTCTGGAGGAACAGAGCAAGTTCACAATCTGGAGCCTGGCAAAGAAAGCTCCACCCTAAAAACACTGAATACAGGATGTGCTTAGCGAGCCCGTTGCTAATTTGCTAATCCGTGCAGCACTGTTATTGTTCCAATGAACATCAACAACATTGAAAACAACATTGCGAGCTCCTCGGCATCCAAAAATCCAGTGTAGAAGTAGTTGAGGTGTTGGAGACCCAAAGTTCCAGAGTGCAGTGCAGGTTTGTGATGATGCTGTGTTCCTTTTAGTACAGTTCCTCATCACACCCATGTTTACCTCGATCCAGTATAAAGCTGAAAAACCAATACCAGCCATTTCTAGCCAGATTAGCTGTTCACTGTGAGTAATACCAGTTGATAACAAGACATTACATGGTATTTTTGTGCATGGAAACACCGTAGCCACATGACCACAGATAGATATTAGACAGTACTGTGTGTAATAAAACACAGTTAAGACAGAAGTCACAAAGAATCGTATTTTACTACAACTTTCATGCTGTTGATGCACCGAGCCACTATCTTGGATTTCCCAGTCAAGGATGGTACATCAGGAGGTATTCCAATTGAGGTTTCCAAAAAGGGGCTTGGAAATCTTTAGTGTGCAGTACAAATGGAACGCACCACGGGTCTCGGCTTGATATGATATCTACAAAGTAACGCATTCAGTAGCATTTGCGGAATTACTTTGCGGTAGATGACGGTAGGCAATTTTATTGTTTGTTTGATTACTTGCCTTCTAGGGGCCAACTGGCATTATCCCGTAAGGGTTCCGTGAATTTCAGTGATATGTAAGAGCCGGGGAGCTTGAGAACACTGTGGGCATGGCCTACATCAACTTAAAGTTTAGTTGTGATGAAAAAAATTGTACTGTTGCGGCTAATGAAGCACCCCTGATGCGTACATGGCGTACCAGATTTTACCAGAGATTTCCGCAAACGCAAAAATGCATATGACTTCACATTGAGTGCTATTTATGCTCCGCAGTCAGTGGCGACGTTTACCTTGCTGATGCTCATGTTTCTCAGTCAGGTGCATGTTTCCTCCGCCCAGATGTTCCGCAACAGACCACATCCAAAACCACCCAGAATGGTCACGGAATGGTCACAATAATCCAAACCAGGATCCTCAGGTATTTCCTGGGTATGCGAGACCTTATCTTAAAATACTAAAGAACTGCTGCATCTGCTTACAAGTTCAGTAGGTTGTTAGCGTGTTAGCATGTATTTACAGTCCGCATTAATGAAGGAAAGATCACAATGATTGATGACTTCATTCCAGAATATTTTACTTTAGTGTACAGGTGTTTGTTTGTTTATTGTGTGATGTCGCATGTAATAATCAGACCATTCAGCAATGCTCTACTGGGGGCCAGACTCCATGTTCTTCTGTCTCTTTGTCTCTTTGGGTGCTTTTCAATAACCCTTAAATTGCATCCTCGTCTCATCTTTGCATCTCAGTCTCCCTCACTGAGGAAATATGGAGCGATGCAAGGAAATTGTGTGAGGAGCGTGGAATGGAGGTAATGTATTTTATGAGAAATAATACACCGTCTTCTCTGAAGCGTCACATGGAGCGACGTCTGCTGCTGATGAAGGCGGAACATCTCACAGGAAGACTGCTCTCATGTATCCCCACTCATCTCTCGCCAATCATCGCTCCTCGTTGCACAAATAACAGAATTGGGACGGTCGGTCAAGATGGTGGCCCAGAAGCGAGGAAGCAACAAATAAGGGTTTTGCAACAACCCCCTCCTTTCCTTTTACTTTTTGCCTTTCTGTCACTATCAGGGGTGCTAAAATTCTGGATTGATCAGGAATTTTGGTTTTGAGGTCCCAGATTAATTAAGAATTCCAGTTTTTGTTTTTTTTAGCAAGGTAAAATATAGTTACAACTAACTGTAATAATCACACACTTTTTTGTTTTATTGATGCTGGATGAGGTCGTCGCCTTTTTCTTGCTATTCTTGTTTTATGGTGGTTTCCAAATGGCAATTTAGTGCAATATTTACACCTAAAAAGTTTGAGGAAAGTTTTGCAGGATTTTCCTTTTGCAGTTGATATCACCTCTGCATGATGTACCGCCATTGTGTCACATGACCTACACACTCTGTAATTATGTTATGCATTAAAAAAGCTTTTTTTACTCACTTTATCCTTTTATAGTTACATTTAATGGTGTGGAGGATCCATGAAACAATTTTGTTCCTGTTATCATGTATGTTACAGCAGCTATAAACAGTCATTCCCTTGTTACTCTCTCTTTCTCTCCGTCTCTCTTCTGTGTCTCTCTTAAAGTAAGGAAAATAAAAATGCTGCTTGTTATGTTCCAAAGAAAACAAAGCATATCTGTTTTGGAACATATTATTATTCTTTCCCCTCAGACTGATCCAAAGGGCTGAAACTGAAGACTCTTTACATAAATAAAAAAAAGTATTACAGAAAACTCCATACCAACAAATGAATCAACACCTTCTGACCAATCAAAATCCAGAATTCTGGAAGCGCGCTATGGTATAAACCTCATTAACAGGCTGACTGGCCGTAGCCGCTATGCTAATTAGCCTTGTCCTTCTCTGAAGGATGATGTGCTTTGACAGCAGAGCTATTTAAAACAATGTGACACTTTGCTAATTGCTGAAATGATTCTGATGGAGTGTGTAATCAGCTGCATCCTTCTGCTCGAACGCCGGCGTCTGTCTGTGAACAAACCTTATTCTTATACGTTTAATCTCCCGCTCATGTTTCTGTGAACGAATACTGAGGATCTGTTTCAGATCCCGGCTTCACAGCACACTCGGTTCAAAACACAAGCCTCATTGTAGCCACAGGAGCTAATTTACACTCCTTCGCAGGACTGACGCGGGTCAAGCAGCTTAGCCATGCCCCCGCTACGCTAAATTAGCTCATAAATCCGCAAACCATTAACCTTCCCTCTGAGACAAATTATGAGGTGTGTGTGTGTGTGTAAAGGAAACCCACATCCAGAATATTTTTCCACATGAACCTGAATCTTCTAGCACCTTTCACTCAGCTTCTAACTTTCACTTAGCTGCTAAATGTGCGGCAGAACTGCTTATCTTTTCTGTGCTGTAAATTTCACACGTACATGAACATTCTAAATCCGTTCAAATACAAACTGGCTTTAATTCAGACGCAGTTTATATCTGAAGCTTTTCAGAGATTTCCTGAGATCGCTGTCGGAGATTAGCATGATGCTGCCTGATACGAACAACCTTCTTCCTTCTTCGTATTGGACTTGAGGATCTTCTTTCAGGATTGACCTTAGATAAAAAGCAGCACATCTCATGACCTCACAGCAAAAACGCTGAATCCGTTTGAATGCAAGAGTTGAAGGATACGTTCACATTACCACATCATCCGAATCTGATTCTTTACCTTTAGCCGTGTCTGAGATTAAGTATGTAATATTATTAGTTATAAACATGAACTATTTACTGAACATTGTGCTTATTGTAAAGTTTCATTTAGTTTGTGGACACAAATTTTGACTTCCACCAATGAATGTACATTCTTGGTAACATCTGAATAATTTGTCGGCAAAATTTTTTGGTGTTTGTTGGCAGGATTATGCAAAGGATACCCTCCAGTCACCCTGTCTGATTTTGGAAGTTAAGCAGGGTGGAGTCTGGCTTGTACTTTGATGGGAGACTGCATGGGAATACCAGGTGCTGGGGAGGGTTAGGGAAAAGACCTGGCGACTTTTCCTGCCAAAACAATATGCTAACAGAACTGTATGATAATCGTGTCAGGAAGGTCCTGGTTTGATTCCCAGGCTAGACAAGAACATTTCTTGCTTGCATGGACTTCCTCTGGTAGTTCTGTTTACTCCTACATGGCCAAAGACATGCATGTTAGGCTAAATGGCTGTTCCATATTGCCCCTAGGTGTGAGTGTAATTGTGAAAGGCTGTGAGTGTGTTGGTGTTGCTATGGTCTAGCGGGCCGAGCAGGATGTACCCTGCCTTCACCCAGTGTCAGCTGAGATAGGCTCCAGCCTCCCCGTGAGACTAATGGGAGTAAGCAGTTCAGCAAATGAGTGAGTGTGTGATTTAGAGGAGGATACTGTGGATGCACAAGGAGTGATATTGCACCTGGACTGATCTGTAAACTTTATATCTGTTTCAGTCTGTATGAACTGACTGGAATGGATAGACGGATGGATTTTTATTCCTTAGAAAACCAAGTAGGGAAATACTTTGGATGAACCACATTTATAAAAATGTACAGTATATGAGTGAAGGAAGGTGGAATTGGGGGCGTGTCTATAAAAATGTACAGTATATGAGTGAAGGAAGGTGGAATTGGGGGCGTGTCTATAAAAATGTACAGTGTATGGGTGAAGGGAAGTGGAATTGGGGGCGTGTCTATAAAAATGTACAGTGTATTAGTGAAGGGAGGTGGATTTGGGGGCGTGTCTATAAAAATGTACAGTATATGGGTGAAGGGAAGTGGAATTGGGGGCGTGTCTATAAAAATGTACAGTGTATTGGTATAGGGAGGTGGAATTGGGGGCGTGTCTATAAAAATGTACAGTGTATGGGTGAAGGGAGGTGAATTTGGGGGCGTGTCTATAAAAATGTACAGTGTATGGGTAAAGGGAAGTGGAATTGGGGGCGTGTCCATAAAAATGTACAGTATATGGGTGAAGGGAGGTGGAATTGGGGGCGTGTCTATAAAAATGTACAGTATATGGGTGAAGGGAGGAAGAATTGGGGGCGTGTCTATAAAAATGTACAGTGTATGGGTGAAGGGAGGTGGAAATGGGGGCGTGTCTAAAAAAATTTACAGTGTATTGGTGAAGGGAGGTGGAATTGGGGGCGTGTCTATAAAAATGTACAGTATATTGGTGAAGGGAGGTGGAATTGGGGGCGTGTCTATAAAAATGTACAGTGTATTGGTGAAGGAAGGTAGAATTGGGGGCGTGTCTATAAAAATGTACAGTGTATTGGTGAAGGAAGGTAGAATTGGGAGGTGGAATCTTTTAAACCATTATGGATTTATCTGTTATTTATTTCCCAAGTTGTTTTGTACAAAAAAACCAACAAATAAATAAATTAACCACCTATTGCACCTTTAATTAAAGTCAGGCTTCAGTGAGAGCTCCAGTTAAGTATTTATATATGAGGTATTTGTGCGAATGGAGCTTTTTCACGTGGAGAGATTTTCTCATAAAGCTCAGAAGCACAGGAGGAGATCATAGAAATAATATTATATATAAATCAATAAAATATGAGCGGCCCAGGCTGAGAAAGAGAAATCTATTTGAATCACTGATTCCATCCGGAGCTGGAGAGAGCGATGCAGGAAACAGGAAGCGCTTTCCGACAGGCTCCTCACTTCCATTTCCGAGTGTGAGGATCAAAGCGTGGCCGATCCCCGTCCTGATCCTGAGCTGCTTTCACTCGCACTCACGCTTTGCTACAGACCTGCTGATGAAAGAGAAAATCCACCAGGTTTACGGAGCAGAAAATGGGTTCAGCCTGTTGGTAATGTCAGTGGAAAAGAATTTGCAGGTTGACTGTTTGCTCGGCGGATATTGATTTAACATCCATCACCTGTTTCAGTGTAAAGACGTAGGAGCCTGCGTACCTCACACTGTGCTTATATAATTACTTACATTTGTCCATCAGAGCTACATCTGTGAGTGTGTGTGTGTGTGTGTCAGGAGCTGCAGGGAAATCAATAAAGATAGGAAATGACTGGATGTTAAGCAGCAGTCACACCTTGCTGGATATCATCAACGGACGCTTGACAGGGAGCAAAATTTGCAGTCCATTTGTCTCTGCCCTCATGCGTTTCTTGTTTGTTTATCATTTGGGAAATGCATTCCTTCAATCCAGCTGAAATTCTGTGCATGCACCAAACTTTGCACAAACAATTCTGGTTGTACAGTTTTTGTAAATTTGGGCGTGTTTGAAAATCATGCGTTCAGTTTTCAGGACGTCAGGATAAGTACAGTACATGTAACAGTCCAAAATGGACAGAGGCGTGGATCCTCCAATGGAGTTTTGCTTGTATTTTTGCAAAACTACATATCTGTGGAATAATGGTTTACAATATCCGACAAGGTGTGACTGCTATCTAAGGAAACTCAGATGGGAAATAAATCAGCGACGGGGTGGTGTGATGAGACTAATTATAGTACAGACTATAGTTTTATTATAAGAATAAGATTTATGTTACAAACACGTACACATACGCACATCCACTTTGAGCCAGTCCAGCTTCTTCCTCTTCAGAGAGGAAAGAGGAAGCTCTGTGTTTCCAGATAATCATGAAGAAAAATCACATCTGGTCTCGTCCTCTTCTCTCATCTCCGTGTTAATGGATTATAAACGTGAGAAGGAGGAGCAGCTGGATCTATAAACATCACTGGATTTTTTTCAGCCACTGGAAGAAGCTCGTGCCACTTCACGTTGGACCTCCAGCGCTCGGGAGAAGGCAGATGACGAACCTCCAGCAGCGCTCGTTCAGGTAACGTCCTTCAGCTGATTACAGAAAAAAAATGAGGAAGGAAGGAAGGAAGAGTCTCAGTTCATTTCAACAACATTCTGAAACTGGGAACAGACGGCAAAGTACAATACGCCTTTAAACGAGTTTAATTTTTCCTGGAAATTAATTAGGAAGATTGAAGAAAAAAACATGATGGGGGGAAACATGGCCACGGCTTCCACACTGTGATGTGGCGTGTGTGTGTGTGAAAAAGAGAGAGAGAGAGAGAGAGATTGTTTCGCATTAGTAGCATTCTAATTATAAAGCTATTTCCTCTCTTGTATTATTACTGTATGTGTGAAAGGCTGTAAAGTTTCTCTGTCTCTTATAGAAAATGAGTGAAGGGTGAAGTGAAATCATGGTTCTGAGGAAAAACACAACAACTTTCAGATTCGCACCCAAATGAAACAAAGAGAAATGTAGCCATTAATTATGGTTGGTTATCCCTGACCGGCCCGCGGAAGTTATGTGCGTAGTGCATAGCCTATGCCCATATACATATATAGTAGTCTACCTATGTGTACGTGGGTAAGCTACGCAGGTATACATATGTATGTGTGTGCGTATATAAATCTGTGTGTGTAAACACCTTTGCCTTTGTTTGCAAGTTAACGAGTGTTAGCCCACAAAAATGTCCGCTCATGCTAAAAAAAGAATGATTGATACAGAGTTTAGAGTTTTTCACAAAACATGGAGTTCTAGGTATTTATTTGATAAAATCAGAGGAAAAGCTGTGTGTTTAGTGTGGGGAGAGCAGATAACCGTATTTAAGGTACATCCAGAGACGCAGCGACCAAGACCAGCTTTGTGATATCATACAAAATCGCTAAAAACAGTAAGTCATTTTCTGAGCGGGAATTCATGAGAGTGTTCGGTGGACTCTGCAATGCTAATATGCCCCCGAAAGAAAGAATCATTCGAGAATGTGCCCCTCTCCAGACAAACAGTGACGAGAAGGATTGAGGACTTCGCGGGAAATCTGGAGCTTCAGCTGCAGAATAAAGTGTACAGCACTGATTTTTTTTCTCCTTGGGTTTGGATGAGAACTGTGATGTCCGCGACACAGCCCAGTTACTCGTCTTTGTTCGTGGGATAACAAAGGACTTTAAGATCATTGAGGAGCTGGCGGCAAAGCAGTCAATGAAAGGGACGACGACAGGGAGTGATTTGTTCTCAGAGGTAAATGCAGGCCTGGACAAGCTGGGACTGAAATGGGACAGACTGGTAGGTGTTACAGCGGATGGCTGTCCAAATCTAACGGGGGGAAACGCTGGACTTTTAAAACGGGTGCATGATAAATTGACTGAAATCAACCGGGGAATGAAATTGGTATTCTTACATTGTATCATACATCAGAATGTGTTGTGCAAGTCATTCTTAAAATAGATAACTTCATCAGGGCACGAGCATTAAATCACAGACAGTCTGTTACACTCATGGAGGAGCATGAGATTGAAATGGTGCCATAGGCTACCACACAACTGTGAGATGGCTCAGCCTGGGCAAAGTACTGAAAAGATTTTGGGACTTGAAAGAACAAATTCAAGAGTTTTGTGCAAAGAAAGGCAAAGACATACCAGAGCTCTGAGATGGGGACAGGATGGCAGACTTGCTACTGATGTGACAGCACTGATGAATGAACTAAATACCAAACTGCAACGTAGGAGCCTTTTTTTCACAAAATGTAAATTCTGGTGAAGGCTTTCATGAGAAAGCTGCAGTTTCTTTCAAGGCAACTGGAAAGCAACAGTCTCACTCACATGCAAACCCTGAGAGGTCACTGCAGGTATTCATCCATGTTAGAGGCACTGCATGGTGAGCTTTCAAGGCGATTTGAAGACACATGAGACAAGAGAAATGCACATGATTTCCTCTCCCCTTACCTGCAGTGCAGATAATGTGCCCAGTGATGTTCAGCTGGAACTCACTGACCTGCAATCTGATAGGCCTGAACCCCCGACCTTGGGATCAGTAATCCAGCACCCTACCACCGGGCCACCACTGCCCTGAGTATGTCTAAATTAATATTAAGCTTAATTTAGTTCAGCCTATTGGTCCAGACCTCCACAACATTTTCTATTTCTCATGTGTCCCCTTGGGAAAAGTAACCTAACCCTGAATTAGCAGCTAACTGTGATATAAATGTGTGTGTGTGTGTGTGTGTGTGTGTGTGTGTGTGTGTGTGTGTGTGTGTGTGTGTGCATGCATGTGTGGGCTTCATCCTCACCTCATCCAGACCCTTAGGCAAGATCTTAACCACAAGTGTGCCTCTGTCCACCCAGCAGTATAAATGGGTGCCAATAAAAATACTGGGAAGGTAGCCTGCATTGGACTAGTATCAAATCCAGGAGGAGTTGATCTAGTCACTTACATTTACAGCATTTGGCAGACGATCTTATCCAAAGCAACCTACAATTATAATTTTTATACAACTGAGCAATTGAGGGTTAAGGGCCTCGTCTTGGATTGAACCGCTTCAGATTACCTTCAGATTAACATATCGCCTTAACTACTGAGCCACCACTGCGCACTGGCACTGCACACTACAGCAACCGGGATAAACCTCAACCTGATGATCCAGTAGGACCGTGTGTAAAAGGCCAACAGACTTTATTTTTGCCTTAACTCACCTCATTCAGTTCTCTCTGTGTATTCAGGAACTCCGCTGATTAAGTTGGAGTTTACCACACACACACACACACACACACACACACACACACACACACACACACACACACACACACACACACACACAC